>CAUYSK010040257.1:0-65493 GCA_963575035.1 Avahi laniger | reverse complement strand
TCCCTTCCTTCCTTCCTTCCTTCCATTCCTTCCTTCCATTCCTTCCTTCCTTCCTTCCTTCCTTCCTTCCTTCCTTCCTCTCTCTTTCTCTCTCTTTCTCTTTCTTCTCTTTCTCTCTTTCTTTCCCTCATTTCTTTTTTTACTTTAGTAGTCACTTAGTAGCCGCCTCAGTTATCAGATTGAAATATATCCTTCTTAGATGTCAAGATTACCATAAAGCTGCTATATTAGAACATAGTCAAGAGGCATAAACCACACCAGTTGTTTTAACAAAGAGAATTTGATATAAGGAACTGTAAACTATATTTAAAATTGTTGGGGTAGGTAAATCAAGGGCTGAAAAGGACACAAAATTATCACAGAGGCAGTGACAACAGGAATGATCTACTTACTATGTCTGGGACTAAGGAACGAAGGAAATTGTTAGAATAATGCTCAGAGGAGGCTCTGCATGACTGAAGCTCAGAGTTCGGGGGTGCGGGTAGGACTCAGAAGAGTACTGAGCTCTAAGATGCTCGGCTGGTGCTGGTGTCTCTGAGGGGATGTGGTCAAGCTGGCTCTGCAAGTGTTGGGAAAACTGTCAACTGGTTAAGCAGCTGGTTGGGTTCCACAACAGAACCGCTGCCTTCTGGCTGAAGAAGCGAGCGTGCGGGGAAGCTCGCAGAAACCACAGCAGACTGGAAGGGGTGAGTCCTCTATGCCTCTCCCAGCCTTTCTGTCTCTTTCTAGCGCCCACTATTGGCAAAGCCTAACAGGGCAACTGGCAAAGCAAAAATGGGATTTGCAGAGTCCCTGCCGCAGAGGCACAAAGCAGAGCGTGGATTTGGTGCAGAGACAAAATGACTTAACTGGAAACGCCACACAGCATTAAAACAAACAAAATAGAGCAACGTTCCAAATCCACCGGACACAGACCTTTATGTAATAAGGGCAGTTTGTGCATGACATTATGAGTTAGTGAACTGTTAGTGCTGAGACAACTTGCTGTCCACTTGGAAAGAGATAAAATTAGATGTTTACCTTTACAACTTATGAAAAAATACATTTCAGATGTATTAAAATTATACCTGTGAAAATCAAGGGTGTAAAACCTTCAGAAGAAAGCCTAGGAGAAACTTTTTATGAGTTGGTGTTAGGGAAAGGATCTTAAATACAACAGAACAAAATTAAGCCACAAAGGAGAATACTTTAGACACCACTATATTAAATGAAAACCTCTGTATGACAAAACACGTCTTATACCTTGGGAACAGAGAGAAGGTACTTTCAGACCATATAATTAATAAGGGATTAGTATTTACAGTATATTGATTCCCCTCCCAAATCGTTACAAAACAAAGAACCCAATAATGACAGGTACATGAAAAAGTATTAATAATTCGAAAAAGAGGGAAACCTGATATCCAACAAGCTATAAAAATGTTCTCAGTGCCACTATTGGGTCTATTCAAAATGTAACAGTGAAATACCCTTCTGTACTATTCAGATTGACAAAACCAATAAATTTGGTAACACAAATGTTGGCGAGGATATGGAGAAATAGAAGTTCATGTTTCTAATGAGAATATAAATCAGTAAAACCACTTTGAACAGTGATTTGGCATTGCCTAGTCAAGTTGAAGATGCCCACACTGATTACCTACCCATTCCGTTTCTGAATGTTTGCGCTGGAAAAACTCATTTATGTGTTCAAAGAGAACTATCCAAGAATGCTTATTGCTGAGGTTTGTAATTGAAAGAATGGAAAAGCCACCAACATTCTCTCAGTTGGGGAATAGTAAATAAATTGTGGTTTATTCACAACAGGATATGATATCACAATTTAAAGGAGTGAATGAGATCCACGTGAATTAAAAAAATAAGTTTGAGAGAAGAGCAACTTTTAAAAGAATACTGCATGTAAAAATTTTAAACAAAGTTATATATATATATATACATACACACATTTATATGTACACATGCACATATAAAACATAAAATAGTTTATACATCTCTACAAAAATTAAATTAATACAGACACTTTGTGGTTCCTTCACACCCATTCCTTATTGAGATTACTTCTGGAGAAGGAGAGAAAAAGAGAAAGAATAAGGAAATTAACGAGGGATAATTCACCATTATCTGTAACATTTTATTTCTTTACAAAGGCTTTTAGAGCAATATGGTGAAATGTCAACATCTGTTTAATCTTGGAAAAGAGTACGTATGTGTCTGACACATTATTTTCCATATGTTTGAAATGTTGCATAACTAGAAAGAAAAACAATAAAGATTAAATGAGATAATGAACCCAAAGCACTGAGGCCACACTGGGTTATTATCATCATGATTTTTAAATTGAGTGTCCAAGGTCATTGATGGATAATTCCATGGCTGTTGGATCCAGAGGAAGCTGCACGTCACATTTGGCATAGTCATGTTTGCTGAAAGAATATCCTATAGGTTTTCTAAAAACCATGTCACTCCTAAATTCCATGTTGCATGGACCAGACTATTCTCCTCCTTGGAGTCTCAGTTTCCTCAAAAATAACAAAAATATTTGGAAGATCAGAGGTACTTCATGGAGATGCTGGGAAGCTTTGTGGGCTACCATAGAGTACAGCTCCTGGCTCAGAGAGGTACTTGGTCAGTTCTGGCTCTTCAGCTTGTCCTCCTTAGTGGAGTAGACTACTCAGTAGACTATCTACTCTTCTTTCTACACCAGAAGAATCCCTAATTTCTCACTCACTTTCTATTATCCTGTCAAGCAAACTTTGCTCTGGCTCCAGAAATGAACCCAAGACTCAGAGCTGACAATTTTGAGTCATGTGAATTGGTAGCTTCAGGGATGAGCGTGTGATCCAAACTGCACCAGTGAATTAGCCCTGGGACTGGTGCAGTAGCTATTGGGAAAGAGAAACACTCTTCCCTTAGGATTGCTGAGCTGGGATGACATGACTTTGGAGATTTTGTTCACTAACTTGCCACCATGAGGGTAGCGTTTACAGGAGAGTAGAGAGAACACAAGAGGAAAAGATGCAAGAGATGCGGAGATGGATTTCTGATGGCATTGCTAAAAACTCCCAGATCTAGCCACACCTGAAATACACATGGACCTTTCAGTTATGTGAGCTAATAAGGGCACCTCCTCCCCTTCTTCCTCCCTCCCTTCCCTTTTTCTTTTTCTTTCTTTCTTTTTTTTTTTGTTTTTGTTAGTTTGTTTTGGCCGGTTTGTATTGGGTTTCTACTATTTACAACTGAAGGAGTTAAACTCCTTTGTGCCTCAAGGTTTTAGTCATCTCATTAACTTTAAAATGATGGATGGGACATCAACAATCCTACAACCTGCTTCATTTTTTTCTATGTTAGCATCAACACCTGCCCCACTGTTCCCTATAGAACAGTGCACTAACTTCTTCAAGTGTTATCTCAAGAAAATGCTGCCTGGTGATCTGTTCTGGGGGTCCGCTCCTAACTGTCTCCTGCTAGGACATAAGTCTCTTTCATGCAAAGTATTTAGAGAGAGAGGGAGGCAATATTTGTTCCTATAATTTTGTAAGCATGTGAAAGCCAGGTGAGTGATGCTGTTGTCATTAACCCTCGATCCAGGCAAACATCTGCGCAGTCTTCTAGCAGCATAGATGAGACAGCCTGATGGATAGCTGAACTCCTGGTGTTCATTTAGACAGTTTGGCAGCTGGAACACACAGGTAGAGAAGAATGACTTGCCAAACACACCTGTTCCCGGATTCTTTTAACCACAGGTGCAGATTCCTATAGTCTTCAGGGACAGCTTTATTCCATCCCATAACTTGGCCCATCCAGGAAAAAGGCAGCTTCTCTACCAGTGGGACATAGAGTCATTCTGCTGTCACAAGCCAGGTAATTGTGTTTCTGAGCTGAGCCCTGGAAAACTGTTAACTGCAGCCTTTCTAGTAACCGCAAGTGTAGCAGTTAAGCTTATGGGTTTGGGAGTAAGGAAAACCTGCGTCTCAATGTTATTTTCACCACATATGAGCCATATGATCCTGCCTCTCTGAGCTGCAGTCTCTTCA
This sequence comes from Avahi laniger, assembly GCA_963575035.1. Classification (NCBI taxonomy): domain Eukaryota; kingdom Metazoa; phylum Chordata; class Mammalia; order Primates; family Indriidae; genus Avahi; species Avahi laniger. Next base: position 61,459 of record CAUYSK010040257.1, on the reverse strand, counting down.
TCTAGAAAATATGGCCAGTAACAGTGCCAACGTCCTGGGGCTGTAGTGAGGGTTCACGGGAACCACATAGGCAAAGCACTTGGCATGTGCCTCAAACGCTAAAAATGTTTACCATCATTATAATAATGATAATGATCATGTCTCTCTTTTCTCCACTGCGACTGCCTTGTTCCTTGTCTGTCCCCAGGTATCACTAGTAGAGCCCTTAAGTTAGGGGAAGAGCCAGAGGGTTTGCCTTTGGAGGTGGCCAGGAGGAGAGAAGTGGAAGACACTGGATCCCACAGAAGCTGAGCTGAGAGGGGTCCTGAGAAGTCTGGCACACTTTCCAGCCAGTGAGGGCCAGGGAAGGGTCCATGGAAGAGGAGAAAGGGCGACAGAGGTGTGAGCTCTCAGGCCTGGCATCTGTCCGTCTCTATCCATGACTGGTGCTGTCAGTCTGCAGCAGGCCCAGGTGGTCAGTGGCACCTCTGCTGCAGAGGGCCCCTCTGCCAGGCCCCTCCTGGGCTCTCCCACTCCACTGCCTGCTCTAACAGAGCCATTTGTTATTGTCACAGGCAACCCCCTCAGCAGCTGGAGGTAGTGAAGGTTCCAGTGTTCCCAGAAATCCAGTCCCTGCTCAGTCTGGGCATCTCTTGGTGCAGCTGGAGGAAGTGGAGCTGGGTTCTGGGGGACTGGGGGCAAAAAGGGAGGTCCTGATTATGTGGTAGATACAAATCAAATCCTACAATCTCAGGAGTGGAAGAAATAGAATTAAAAAATTTATGTAACTGAGCTTGACTCAGCTGGTAGAACTGAACATCAGTCAGTTTGGTGATCTCTTTCTGCCTAGGATCGGGCCTATGTTTAGAGGTGCCCAAATGCCAGCAGAGGTCAGTGGAACAGGAGAAGGACAGAGCATTTGGTCTTGGTGTTGTCATCTGTCTCTGTTGGTTTCCCCTGTGACACGTGGGGGCCCATCTGGTCTTGTCTTCTGTCCACAGAGGTCCTTGCTGTGTCTTCCTTCCTGTCCAACTGCAGGAAGCCTTTAGTTCACGTCGTCTCTCCATCGGGGGCCCATGGAAACAGTCTGCGGTTCTTATTCCACGCAGGGTCCAAGGCCAACTCCCTGAGCCTGTCTCGGGCTTGCTTCATGACTGCACACAGATAGCTTTTCTGCTTCCACTCCAGCGTGGTGCAGGATGCTCTGGGGTCCTGCCATATTCAGAAACATCAATCCTGGGATGGAGAACACAGGTCTTCTCTGCTTTTGAGTCCCCACAGATATCTTGGGGTTCTGCAATTCCTCCAGCCCCTGCCTTGCACTTGGCCTGTGGGGAGGGAGCACAGCCTCTTCTTGTTGACTCATCAAAGTCAAACTCTCCTATCCTGCAATTTTCCTCCTTCCTCCAGGCCTGACGAATGTTTATCTGGTCTGGGGAATGTGTCTATGTTTTCTTGGGGGGAATTCTGGGAAATGCTTACCCGACCGTGCCTTCATCTAGGGTCATCGAAGGTCTTTGACTCAGGGGAGTCTCGGAGTTCAGAGCGTCAGAGCTGCGGTGTGCCTTCTCTGGGGCAGGACACTGGCAGCCCCGCTGCTCTGTAGTGGAGGCAGCGTCCCGGCGCACCAGGAACTTCTGGGAATGAAAAGACGCCCTCACACATTAATCAACACATCAGAGCATTAGTCCCCCAGAGCCTGAAAAAGACCTCGACGTAACACATAAGAAAACCCCTGACTTTGGTTCTGGGTAGATGATTCTCTTTAGAGATCAGTTCCTGGACCACAGCTCGACCTTCTGGGAAGGGAGGAAGGGAAATTTTATCTTGAAATGATGCGATTATAATTTCCATCCCACATAGCCCCTGGAGTCATCTCCCGCACGCTCCACCCCTGCATGTTTTGGAAACGTGGTTATGGCAGAAGGTCCACAGCTTCAGTCCAGTGTGTGGCTCATTAGCTGGGTAACTTGGGTACATCACGCGCCGTCTCTGGGCTTTGCTTTCATCGTGCACAAAAGGAGGGCAGCTGTGACAATTACCCCTTAGGGTTGTAGTGTGGATTGTGTGACCACTGGCAAGTTATTTAGTCACTTTTAATGTCTCTTTCTTCCACTTACAAGATGGCATTCGTATCAGGGTCTACTTCCCAGAGTTATTGTGAAAATTAAATGAGGTAATATATGTAAGCGCTTAGATCCATGCCAGAACACAGCAAGTGCTCAATAAATGCTGATTATTACTAACTAACAGGCAGGCAATGCTTATTGGTCATACAGAGTGCAGCCCCAGTGAGTGTGTTTCCTTGTCTTAAAAACTTACCCTTTAGATCAAATATTGGCCTTTGGTCCTCCGTCTGTGTTTGTTCTTCAGAATCTGTGTTTTTCCAGCTCCCAGAATATTGGCGGATTTGACTTAGCACCAGCGTTGGATGTGGCACATGTGACTACCTCCTCTCTGTACGTCTCCCCTGAGTGACAGCCCCTGGCTTGTGCCTCTGTCCCCCCTCCTCCACCTGTCCGCTTCTCTGAGACCCTGTTTCTCTCCTCACATGCCACTGCACTGCGGAAGGGGCTGCTCTTAGATTTCCCGCGACGCAGCGTCTGAAGTTACTCCCTGGACAAGGCCCAACTTATCTGCAGGGAGTCCCCAGCCATGGGGGGGACAGCTCTGTCCAGAGTGCTTGTGAGGGTCATCAGTAGTTTTAAAGAAACACCCTCCAATCTGGCCCTTTCTGCTTAGACCTGTGGCAGACACCGGAAAACGGTTTAGCAAACCCATTTCCTCTTTTTTCCGGGGATACGGCTAACGACATTTCTCAGCCCCCCTTGCATGTGGCTGTGTGCCTGGGTTCTCTCCAATAGAACGGGAGCAGAAGTGCCGTGAGCCACTCCCAATCCTGGCCCCAGAAGCCGTCTCGGGCCTGCTTGTCGGTGCCTTTCCCTGTGTGCCGGCTTGACGCAGACGAGCACAGCGAGATGGGAAGGAAGCACTGGAGACGGCAGAGCCACAGCAAAAAAGGACCCTGGGTTTCTAGACGCTCGTGGAAGATTGATACGTAGCCAGGAACAGCTGTGTTGGACTGAGCAAGGCATACACTTTTGTTGTGCTAAGCCACTGAAGTTTAAGGGATTGTTAGAGGAATTAATCCTTAATCTAAATAATCCATGTGCATTGCCAAGGTCTATCAGTAATTCACTTTATGTTTAATGCCTCTTCAACGGTTTTCCTTCCCCTGGACCTCATTCCACAGCCTTGCAAAGCAATAATGCAACTAGTAAAGATTAACCATGGTCACCCACTCTTCTGCTCTAAGAACCTTCACTGATTCCTGCAGTATAAAGCCCAAGTTGTTCATCTGGTGTTCACAGCTTTTTATTATTTGGTCCTTCCTATATCTCCTGATTTATTTTCTGTTTGTCTTCTTGTTGAACCCTGTAAAGTCTTAAAAAACAAAAATCAGAGCACACCAAAACCCAGCTTTATGCACAAAAGAGAACACAGAGATTACTTGTTGGGAAACAAGTTCCTTACAAGTTTTCCTTGTAAGGAAACAGTGGCAATTCCAGTGACACAGGCAGGTGAGTTGTGACTTCATTGAGTTTAGGGAACGACTGTGTTTGTGAAGGTCAGCCAAGTCGTAAACCCAGGCCGCAGCGGCCTTCACACTCACCTACTTACAATATCTGCTATTAACAAGAGACAGCAACCACAGCCACACACGAAGACATCAGCGCAAGTGAGAAAGAGTCATTCCTGCCTTGGAAGATCATCTGCTGGCACCCTCCCGCCGTCTCCCTGTCACACTCCCTCTGCTACGGCCACGACAGACATTCTTCTATTTGTCAAACAACCTACTCCTTTTCCTTCCTCCGTGCCTCCTGAGACAGGTTAGTCATATCTTCCTCTCATTTAAAGCTCTGCACGCAAGCTCTCCAGCTCCGACACTGTCCTGTAGTTATCTGGTTATGTATCCGTTTCTCTCGCTAGACAATGAGCTCGGAGAAGAAGATTAGTATTCGTGCAGCACTATTCTACGAATATTGAATGACGGAGTAAAAGTCTGTATGTCTAGATGCAATTCAACCAAACTATTGGCCCTTATATGTTGACAGCCACAAGGCTGGCAGTGAGGTCGCTGGGCATCGTCCCCCCTGCCTAGAAAGACCAGGGACATGGTGTGGAAGATGAACTAATTCATTCCAGCTGGCCCTGGCTTGTAGCAGCGGCTGGAATGTGGAGTCTTATGCCAGTTCAGTTAAAAATGACACATTCTCCTGTCCACTAAAATACATTAAAAAAATTAAGACATATTTCAAACATTGGAGAAGTTCAGAAAATAAACATCCAGCTATGTACCTACCATCAGGATGTAACAGGTGTTGACATTTTGCCATATTTACGTGGAGCTTCTTTTGCTAAAGAAAGAAATGTTCCAGATGGAGTTGAAGACCACTCTCCTGTATCCCTCTCCCCCTCCTTCCTTGGGGGCAACTTGCTCTGAGGTTGATATTTATCCTTCCCGCATGTTTTTGTACTTTTGCTACACAATATACAACATTTAAAAATGAATTTATATGTATGAAATATACACAAATTAATGCATGTGTGTTTGTATAGTATCATATTGTCATGTCAATATTGTGTTTTTTGAGAGACTTCCATTTAGTTGCATGTAGATGGAATGAATTCATTTGAATTGACAAAACCCACTCTACCGTGTGGGTAAACCAGTTTACTCTCCATATGCCTACTTAGAGATAGTTGTTTCCATTTTTCACTATTACAAATCACTTCTAAAAAGGATATCTTTGTTTATGTTTTATTGTGTACACAAAATTACAAGTTCTAAGAGTCAGAGCTGTCCAGCCATAGAACTAGCCGCTTCCAGAGGTAAGGGGCTTCCAGTCCCAGCATGGATTGTAGAGAAGTTCTCAAGAAATGCTATTAATATAAAGGGGTTGCCTTCACTGGTTAGTAAGTTGAATCCGATGATGCTAAGTTCCTTCCCAACCCTGAAGCTCAAGGTTTTCATGGCTTTAGGAACAAAAGCACTAAATAAGCAAATCCCGAGACTTTCTCTGGATTCTGGGGTCACAGGAAAAATGCAGCAGAAGCTAATCCAGGGCAGTGACTGGAAGGGCCTTCAGAGATGATCAGTTGCAGCCTGCCTGTCCGTGGATGTCTTCATGCTGGAGCCAGGATCCGTTGAAACTGTCACCATACCAAGCACTGTTGATTAAGTCATTCAACAAGTGTTTTTTAGCGCCTATTATGTACCGGGCGTTGTTGTAAGTGTTAGGTTTATGTGAGGAGGAAAACACAGCTTCCTGTGGAGTTTGTGAGTGCAGATAAATATGTAATACAAAGTGAGGCGCTGTAGGGCTGAATTGTGCCCCCCTAAAATTCATATGTTTAGGATGTGACTGTGTTTGGAGATAAGGCCTTTAAAGAGGTGATTAAGTTAAAACGAGGCCTGTAGGGTGAGCCCTAATCCAATCCGACCTTTGCTTTTATAAGAAGAGGACGCTGGGATGCAGCAAGAAGGGACTCCAGGGATACACAGAGGAAAGACCCCGTGAGGACGCAGCAAGAAGGCGGCCGTCTGCAAGTCGAGGAGAGAGTCCTCAGAAGGAACCAACCGTGCTGACACTTTGATCCTAGACTTCCAGTCTCCAGAATGATGGGGAAATAAATTTCTGTTGTTGAAACTCTCCAACCCGTGGCGTAACGTAGCCCTAGTGAACCGATGCAGGTGCTATGGAGAAACATGACGCAGAGTGAGGGACACAGAGTGAAGGAGCCGTCACGTACTCGGGTGGTCAGGAAAGCACTGCTGTCTGAACTACGTCATTAGATCCCACAGCAGCGATCTCGACTGTATAGACGAGGCAGCTGGAGCCCAGAGAGATTGACTTCCATGATGTCACACAGCTGGGGAGCCACAGTGATTCAAACTCAGGTCTCTTGATTCCAAATTACTCTTGCGTGACACAATGTTACGCTGCTTCTGTTTCTGATTTGAAGGCAGACTAGCATACGGACGATGCTTTACAGTTTATAAGTTATTTTCACAGGTGCTCACACATTTGGCCCTCACAGCAGATTATGCAGGTAGATGGTCGCAGCCTCCTCCTCCTCCTCCTCCTCCTCCTCCTCCCCCCCCTCCTCCTCCCCATCACCAGCTTCGTTCACTGAGGCTGGAGGAAGTGAAATTGTTGGCCTGGTCTCACAGCAGATAGTGAAAGTGTAACCAGTCCTGTGAACAAACAGCAGGACCCCGCATGCATGTTTTCCCTGTAGCTTTCTCACACTTTGGATTCCCAAGCCGGTGGGGCTGGACGACCAGAGCCCTGTAACTTTTCACTATTCACTTGACCTTTTGAGTTGTTTCCCAGAGGGGCGGGATTTCTGCAAGGAAAGGAGTTGAGATTCCTTTCTAATGCCAAGACTCACCATCCTGTAACTTCTGAACCAAACAACCTGCCCCGATGCACGGCCCCTCATTAATTTCAACACAACCTGCCCCAAAGCAGGTAGCCGCATTTCTCAGTCTCCTCCTCCTCCTCCTTCCCTTAACATAAAAAGGAGCCTAAAGTTCATACTAACTTAAGACGGCTCTTTGGGACACTAGTCTGCCGTTTTCTTGGTTTTCTGGCCTTCAGAATAAACTTGCTCTCCTTGTCCCAACACCTTGTCTGTCGACTTACTGGCTGTCCTTTGGCGAGTGGAATGAGCTTGGATTCTGTTAACAAAAGAATTGGGGTGGGGGCTGGAACTGAATTCTACTCCACCACTCTTTCCATTTTGTAGGAGAAAATGTTTCCTCCTTGGTCAAGGCCTTGATGGACTCCAGAAATTTACATGGAGCTGAAAGCCTTGGGTCCGCTGTCCTAGACAAACCTCACCAGATCCCACAGTGATCTGCCGAGCAGTCAGAGGCAGGACATTGTGTCCATTTCTCAGAAACCCAGCTCCTCAGACCCTCTCCCTCACAACCACCCTACCCAGCCGGGGATAAGACCCTGCATAGCCCCTCAAGCCTCCTGCCGCTGGATAAATTAACCCAACTGTGGAGAGTTAATTTGTCTGACTCTAAAGAGTATTCAATAAGTGTAAAACAAAACTAATTGGTTCTCTTCCATACAAATTTAATCATACCATAAAATGTGATCAATGCAAATAAAAACGATTGAGTAAGTTAAGTGTTGAGGATCCATAAAGGGGAAAAAAATGGTCCATGCGTGTAATCGCAGGAATCGAAAGCCAGATGTGTGGTCACTTGCGCATTAATCATCTCGCACGCCAGGGTTGACAATAGCCGGGCTGTGTTGGAGGGACACCGAAAATTTCCTTCTTTTGTGTCAATTGTGTGGAGGAGATAATTCCCTCATTGATTTTGGGGCCCATGTGTTATCAGCTAACGCGTCCTAGGTAGTATCCATCGGGCGTGTGTTTTGTGCGTCTGCAGCCCACACAGTGCTCGCAGGCGCTGCTCAAACTGTCTTTGTGCTGAGACTGACTGTTGTCATTGCAGAGAGAGTCTGGGCTTTGGGAATTGACATCAGATACACTTCTCAAAGGGTCAGATGATGCAGAGAGGGAGCCGGAGTCGTCTTTTCTGCACACTTATTTGGGAAAGACAAAGCAGGGTAGAATCTGGTGGCTTGTGAAACAGCAAACCCAGTCCTTTCTTTTATGGTCACTCCTTGCCAGCAGGGCCAATGGAGGCATTAATGTCATTCACCCACACCCACATTTGGTTAGAGCGCAAGCTTGTTGTTATTTATAGCACATGTTAGCACTTAATGCTTGTTGAACAAATGAATGAATGAAGGATGTGGGATACCTTCTTGCAGTTCATTGGGGATGGTGGCTCCGGTTCATGGTATGGTGCCCCGGAATGATTTGAATTCTTCCATCCTCAAGATTGGACCTGGAGCAGGATAGAGCTTATAAATGGGGTGTGATATCTGGAACCCCGAGCTCCCGGTATGGCTGGGTAGTCAGAGACAGACAACGAGATGGACTATATTCTCCCTGGACTCTCTTTCTTCCAGAAGAGCTGAGAAAGGTTATACATTAAGTATTTAATAGTCCCCCCCACCCCCTCCGCCGCCAAAATCCATCTCGTACTTCTTGTGGCTTTCCCAGACGCTCACGCACAGACGGTTCTTTCCGGTACTCCCGTCCCTGCCTCTGAGTCTCTTCTCTCTTCCACTTCCTGGAATCTGCTTCCCCCCCAGTTGCCGGGGCTCTGTCTTCTTCCCTGTGATTTATCACCACGACATCTCTTGCCGCTCCACTCTTCCATTTGTCTGCTTTCAATAATTATTTAAGCTTTATTAGGTATTTATCAAGTAAACTGTCGGCTTCTGAAGTTTGCTTATTGTAGCCAGAGGTTTACAAGGGCAATTTGTATGCATCTCAGAGCTCACACGACAAATCCTCTCTCTGGATTGAAATTATGATATGAACATGATGTTTTATGAGATAACAGAACGAGGGTTCCAAATTCTAGGGTTGGAGAAATATATACATATATATGTGTGTGTGTGTATATATATATATATTTTTTTTTTTCTCTTTTTCTTTCTGAGCTTTCCTGATAAAGAGGTATGTAAGCAGCTCAGATGGTAGGTGTTGAGAGGAGGGTGTAGGAGCGTACTTGCTGTGGGGGAGTCGGGAAGGAACAAATGAATAGCTCAGCTCAGATGGCCTTTAAATGCACGAGGCTGAGGGCAAACCAAGTTAAACACCACTGGGCTCCGTAGCTCCCTGAACTCTGCTGAAATGGAAGATTAATTTGGCTGCAAGACACCGAAAGGGGTGCCACCGGACAGGGGCAGGCTAGGGAGGCAGAAGCCCAGTGAAGATGGCTTTCCAGCAGTCTAGGTGAGGAATGGTGTCCTGACCCGCCACAGAGGCTTGTGCGGATTCAGAGGGCAGAGTCCTTTAAAGGGGCGAAAACCACAGGGCTTGTAATAGCAGTGATAGGATTCGCACAATCCTTTTCACTTGTCTCCAGTTTGCGACAACCCTAAGGGGTAGGTATTTTTATTGCGCCCCAGTGGCCTAATGGATAAGGCACTGGCCTCCTACGGGGTAGGTATTTTTAATGTCATAGTGTTGGTAGGTAGAGATGGAAGCTCCAAAAAATCACGGAAGAGGACATCTGTTGCTTTTGCTCATCCTACTTATGTAGTGTCTCTTCCTCCCCTTTATGGTGACAGCAGCCAGATTTTCTTTTGGAAAATCTTTCATTCTCCACTCTCAGTTTGCAAATTTGAATATGCCTGAATTTGAATATGCCCTCAGCTTCAGAGATAGGCTGTGGCTGGTGGGTATATTTTACTAAAATACCCACCACCATGCACGGCTAGTTTTTCTATTTTTTTGTAGAGCTGGAGTCTTGCTCAGGCTGAACTTGAACTCCTGGGCTCAAGCGATCCTCCTGCCTCTGCCTCTCAGAGCTCTAGGATTACAGGCTTGAGCCACCACGCCCAGTCAGAATCTGGTTCTTTGCTGTGCCTTTTCCTCCACGCTTCTCCCTCGCAATATGCGCAGCAGGAAGAGTACAGAATCTCAGATCCAAAAAACATCATCGTAATCATTACCTCTGTTTCCCCCACTCTAGCTGAATGACTGTATTGATCAAGATTCTTTGGGCTGTCAGTGACAGAAAACACCACTCAAAATGACGTGGGAAAATAATAATAATAGAAACAATAATAACAGTAATAATAGTTACAATAATACAGGCTCTTTATGCTTCGTGGAACTGAAAAGTACGGGTGTGAGCTTCTCAGGAGTTTAGGTCCAGGCCTAGGTAATGTCATTAGATCTCAGACTCTCCTCAGTTCTCTCTTCCTCTCCACCAGCTTCAGTGTTAACTGGGTCCCGCCTTTGCGGAGGCCCCTGACAGCCCTGGGCTCACACCATTGTAGCCCTCACGGGAACAGCTACTGTAGTCCCCGCTGCTCAGGAGGCTGAGGCAGGAGGATCGCTTGAGCCCAGGAGTTTGAGGTTGCAGTGAGCTGTGATGAGACCACTGCACTCTAGCCTGAGCAATAGAGTGAGACTCTGTGTCAAAAAAAAAGAACCCAACAACAAAAAAACTGTCACGTGGAATTCACCCAGAAGCCAGCACTCGAGACAAGTGGCCTGGGACCAAGTCTGGCTCAGCAGCTCATCTCTAAGTGACCCCCTCCTGTGCCTCAGAGCCACATTCTTACTGGGGGACATTAATTTATTGCTCTATTTTTTTGTGAGAATAAGAAATTGCAAAAGTGCTTTATAAATGAGAAGATCTGTAAACATGTTGCTGTTACTATTATTATTCTTACCGTGATTCTCCAGTGCTGGGATACCTTAGAGAGGCCACGCACCCACCTATTCCAGGTATTGAATTGAAGCAACAGGTAGGTTGCTAAATTAGATGGTCTTTAAGGACCCTGTGTGCCTTCAGGAATTGCTATGAAGGGAACTTATATCTCCTAAGCGATGCCTATGGACCTGGAGCTTGCTGTACAAAGGTATGTTAGCTCGTGACATCCCACTGCGGCTTTGTGGGATGGGTCGTCTGCATTTTACCTCTCGGGAAGCTGCGGATTACTCATCCAAGATCACACATGGGGCCAGTGGCAGCCTGGGTTTGTTATAATCAGTTCTGCCGGACTCCACGGAGCTTGTCTTTCTTCCGAGGCAGCCTGCCTCACAATTCAGAAAAGTAGTCATGTGATAAACTCAGAACATTGACAGAAAGAAGGAAAAATAGAAAATGAGTTGGCCGGTCAACTTGAGCATGTTACTGACAGAAGGGATATTTGGGTTATTTTCTGGTGGGAATATCATGTCACTAAAGCAGACCTTTTGATATATTAAAAAATGTTTTTAAAGCAAAATAGAAATTTTAGAGTTTAATCAGATTTGTAGGGTTTCTAAGTAATTTTACCTAATTGCTTATTTGCTTCAACTGTGTCCTTCCACCTCTGCTCTTGGAGGAGAGGGAGACAGGGCTGTTGGCAAAACTCGTGATTCTGTATCCTGGTGTCTTCTCCCAGTGCAAAATATTCCTTTCCTTTGTGAAGATGCTGAGGAATTATTTTTTCTTTTATAATAAAAATCTCACCTTCATTGCCGCCCCCCCTGCCCCAGACAAAGAAGGAAAAATATCTGAAATAAGAGACTACCTGAAATCTGGGAAAAGATAAAGTGTCCTCAGGAGCTACCCAAGACCAACAGCAAGTGGGTAGAAGGCCTGGATTGAGCAACTGGCTTGGCCTCCCAGGAGTCTTGACTCTGTGAAAGCCCATTTATTCATTCATCCATGGAACATTTATTGAATAGCTACTATGTGCAAGGCTTTGGACCCAGCTTGTGAAGGTGAATTAGTCACCTTACTGTCTCTGTCCTCGAGGAACTCGGTCCACTGGGGGATGCAGTCCTGCAAATAACTCTAGCGCAATGTGGCGAGTTATAAATTGGGCTGTGACCAAGATGTATGTGACAGGGATAGAGTCAATATTAACAGAAACGACTCTGCAATGAGGAAATCTGGGGAGGGTTTTATGAAGGAGGAGGGGTGTCTGAGCTGGTCTTGAAGAACATGTAGGTGTTCATCCCATTGACAAGGGGACGGACGTGTGTCCTTGGCAGAGAGACTGGCCCAGCAGAGGCGGAGAGTTGGAGCTGCACCTGTGGTTTGTGGCTTTGGAGAATAGGTCGCTGTGGGATAAGTTGGGCACGGAAGGTGGGATGAGGAGGAGAAGAGCTCAGAGAATTCAGCAGGGCCAGAGGATGAGTAAACGCCGGTGTAAAAGGTTGAATTGCTTGACTTTGGACATTAAGTAGCAATGGACTTGAGTCCACATGAAGAACGAAAAAGATGTGCAAATATCTCCATTTCTTGCTCCAATATCCTTGATCTTCTGGGCCACACGTTTTGTTTTGGTGGGAGGTTTGGGGGTTCAGAGCCTGTAGTGAATTTGGGATGCGAGAGAAAGGAGGACGCAAGAGCGAGGCTGCAACTTCGTGGTGATACAGCAGGGCGAAGTCAGTTTGGTTTTGCTTTGTCCATTCCAAACTAGGATGTCAGCAGTTGAGGTGGGCACTTTATAGGGTGATGACCCATAATCAGAAACCAGAAGCACCTGGTCTGATGTCGACTTTGGATTCAAACAGACTCCTGGTTCTACTAGTTTCCACCCATATGAACTTGGACAAGAGTCTTCAACTCTCTGAGCTCAGTTTCCTCACTGTAAAATGGGGTCCTAGTATTTTCCACAGGAATATTTTCAGTATTAAATGAAATTATGAATGCAAGGCACCGCACCCCACATTGTGCTGGGAATGTAGCAAGTGCTTGATTGTTAGGGATTATGTTTTCTCGCAATATGGAAACAGTACGTCCAAAGTGGCAGCTGCAGCTTGCCAACCCACCTTGGGGTCCTGGGATTGGCTTTGCTGTGTCAGGTCGCTCTTCCGATCAGTGGGTGTGCGTGAGGTTGTGGGGAACGTATCAGGATAGGGGGCCCCATGCAAAGTGCTTAGCATGGTGCCTGGCACTTATGTACTCACACAACTGTTGAAAATCTGGGGAATGAAAGGTCCAAAAGGCCACAGGAGTGAATATTCGAGATGGCAACAAGACAGATGGTTTGCTTGGGAGTTGCAAAGAGCCACCTATCTGCTGTGGCTCCCATTCCCACACCTAGAGCAGAAATCGGGAGTGTCTCACTGTCATCTTTCTGAGCTCCCAGTGGGGCCACAGTATGCCACTAATGGAAAATTCTGAAACTCAGCGTCCCTACCTTCCTCCTTCTTTCTTGCATACTCTTTTTCTACATCTCTCCTTCTCTCTTTCCTTCCTTCTCTCCCTCCCTGCCTCCCTCCCTCTTTTCCTTCTTCCCATCTGTGTATCAAAGCTTGCTCTGTGCTACTCAGCCGTGAGGGTGCCGGGCTCAGTTCACATTGTGACAGAAGCCCCCTGAGGCCCTCCCTGGAGAGCCTCGGTGACAGAGTGGGTCCCTGTAGCCCTGCCGGCACCAGGACACAGGCCTTTGTCCTGTGAGCTCTGGGTTTCCCAGCTGCTCTGAGCTGGCGTCCCCTGAAGGCTCATCTGGTCCCTGTTGTACCCAGGGCAGGGGCACCTTGGAAGCCTCGGCCTGGCAGTCTCCATCCTGCCCTGGGTGAGCCTCTTGCCCTGGGAACCCCCGTCCTGCTAAAGTCATCCGCAGCTTCCCCAGCATGTTGGCTCAGTTTTTACCCCGATCAACTTTCTGCCTTGCTCTTTAACCATTTGCTCAGGACGTTTGGAACCACCATGACGCTGATGGCCTGACTTCAGGCTCCATTACCGCCTGGACCCTCCTGCAGTTCTGCCCCACCTGAGCTGGTGCGCTTTGATCCTCGTGTGCCCGAATGCTGCATGGGGCTCTTGTCCCTGTTTTCCGCATGGCCATCCAGGGACTACTGCCTAGACCTATTCCCTTTCCCACTAGGCCTTCTCCAGGGCCGGCAGGCTCCCTGAGGGGTCTCTCCCACCTGTTGGATGCCAGGCTGCCAGACAGGGGTAGGGGTGCTGGTGGGGGCCAGCGAGTGAGCAGATAGGGGAAGAAATCAGGAACTCCTGGTCAAGTTTATACTACTGGCGCATAAATCGCCAGGCTGCTATGAAGCCTTTTAAATGTTTTGACAATCCCCAATCCATCAGAGCCTTTAATTGGGTTTTGACTGAGTTGTTCTATATGTAAATACCAGTTACTGGTGAGGTTGTTTATAGCCAAACTGTCTGTTTATGCAAATTGTGTTCCAAGATCACAGCATTTTCATTGCAGGATAAAAACATTCCTTTTATTTAATGCCAAAAATTGCTTCCTCCTTGGGCTGGGGTTTATTTTCCTCTTTGGCTTGTAAATACAGCAGAGCAATTTGGTAAATCAGGGGAGAGGCGGTTCCATCCAGTGGGGGCTTCGAGGTCTCCTGCAGCGGGGGTGGGGTGGGGTGGGGGGGCAGGGCGGCAATGAAGGCAGCTGTTTGAGTCTCAGGCCCTCAGCTCACCTTCCTCCCCCAAGTAGAGCCCCTTTGAATTATCGGGAGCTCATTGCCCCTCCAAGCAGCCTGGCCCATGTTTGGGCAGTTCTGACAATTATTAAGCTACCTCTTGGAATGATTTGGAATTTGCCTTCTTAAAATGGAAACTCTGCTCCAGCTGGAGCCCCCCACAATCACCTGATCCCCCTTCTCTCACCTGAGTGGTTATAACAGCTCACACTTCCCTCCAAATTAATCTCCTCGCAGCCCAGAGTGACCTTTTGGAAGGGCGGATCTTTCCTAATCTCTCTCCTGCCTCTCTACCTGCTGCCCGAAAGATAAAAATCCCGCTCTGCATGGCCTGCTCATGCTCCGTGCCCAGAACTCCACTTTGCACGCCTCACCCAGTTATCCTTGAGCCCTGAAGCTCGGCTCTACTGACTTGCATCTAGGCTTTCATCCCTGCCTGCCGAATGATGCTGAGGGGCAAACAGGTCACACCACATGCATCATCTGGATGGTTACCAAGTGCTCTGGATTAAACCCTGGTGGCAGAGCCATGACCAACGCAGAGCAGGGCCCTGCCCCCATGGTGGGGCTCATGTGCCAGTCCCTGGTCTGCGGCCTCAGCTCCCGCCGCCTCCAGCAGGTGCACAGTCAGCACGAGTTCAACCTTTCTTCTTCTCGAGCTCGCTGTTCCCAGTTCTGCCTCCCTCTCAGCAGACTACCTCCCTCTCTGCTCTGCAGAAGAAACTGTGGCCAGCAGGAAAACGCCCCTCATCTTCCTTTTCTTCCCCACCAGAATCCACACCTTCTCCCGCCTCTGTCCCTCCTCCTGCAAATTTCTCCTCTGCCCCTCTACCATTTGCCAACACCGTTCCAACGTGCTCAAGAACCTCCCCTGCTCTGGAATAAATTTTTATAACGACACTCCCTCGACGCCTCACGTTCCTCCTGCTCGGAGGTTCTCGAACTCAAACAACGCAGCAGCGTCGCCCCAGGGGATTTCAAAAGCAGATGCCGGGGCCACACCACAGAGCGATTAAAACAGTCCGTGGTGGTGGGAAGTCCAGGAATCAATATGTTTTGAAACTTCCCTCGGTGATTGTATAATCAGCCAGGATTGAAAATCACTGCTATTGTCTTCTCGTTCCTCTTCCCGCCACAGAAAATCTGTTTAAAATTAGTCCAAGATTCTGTCTCCATCCCCATCATCCCGCTACTCCTCCCTCAATCCGCCGCCACCCAGCTTCATTCCATCCATCCCCCAAAATCGCCTCGAAAGTTCCTTCGATAACCCTCTATAGCTGAACCCAGCCGACACTTCTCTGGCTCGATTCCTGGTGCGCTTGACAGCGTCGACCACACCTTTCTCCTTGCAACGGCCCCTCCGGCCCCCGCGATGCCGGCCTGGGCCGATTCCCCTGCAGTTGTTCCTTCTCACAGTCTTTCATGGGCTTCCCTGTTTACAGCCTGTAAAGGAAAATGCATTTGTACAGGCGATAGGTTTCCTAGGCCAAACTAAGACGACTGCCGCAGAGTGTTTTCTGGCCCGGCCCCCCGCCTAGCTGGCCTTCCGGGGAGGCGTGAGTCAGCACACTTACCTTACCAAGGTGTTATCTCCTGTGTGAACCCATGTGATCGCGCTTTCCCATGGCATATTGCCGCTATTTTCCAGAGCCATAGATAAGCGCTAGCCACGTTCTCGGCCATGCTTTTTGCCGCTGCTGTATCCCCTGACAGTAAAGAGCATGTCTCACCTGCCCGCTGCCACTCACCTTTTCTTCCAATTTCCGAAGTCTGCGCTGGAACACAAGCTAGCCACAGAGCATCCTCCTCACACAGCCCCTTTCTGGATATGGTGCTCCCAGCAGCATTTCACTCCGTCTGCTCCCTGGAGGGGTTAATCTATTACTTCCATCTCTATAATGATGGTTTCCTGAATGCCATTTCTAGCCCAACTTTTTCCAAGCTCTAGGTCCTTCTCTTCCACTCCCTGTTGAACATCTCTTATGACCTCTCTCTAATTCAGATTCCCTCTTTCACTCTCATCTCCTCGTACGGAACATCAGGTACCCAGTCCTGAAGCCCAGGAGTCAGCCTTGTCTGTCTCCCCAACTCCCCCGGACATGCAGTTGGTGATTGGGTCCTGAAGGTTCTGTAGCCTCACTGCTTACTGAGTCTCTCTGCCCCTCTCCAGCCTTGCACCGTCGCTGCGCTAGTCGAGGCCTTCACGGTTTCTCTCTCGGATGGCTTTCTTAGTCCCAGATGCAGTCTCACCTCCTTTAAGCTGGTCTCTCCTCAGCCATCATGGGACTTCTCCGTAATGCAAATTTGACCATAACTTTACTCCTTAAGACCCACCTTTCAATGCCTCTCTGTAGCACAAACATTAAAAACCCACACTCCTTAAAATGTGTGTGGTTGTTATTATACAAGAGGGTAGTTGCGTGACTCAGGAAAATGTCAATGGATAAAGATGTAGGATGACCAAGGACCTGCTCCCTCACTGCAGGTCTGGGAGGAGGCCTGAGAGTCTGCATTTACCAGGTCCCCGGTGGTGCCAGTGCCGTTGGAATAACAAGGATTAAAGAAATGATACTTCTTCTTTTGTAAACCCATTTTCAAGAGTTTTGAAAAAAAATCCTTGTTGCTTACGTTCTCCTTTTTTATTGTGAAACATATTTTAACAAATAATTATAATAACAGACATTCAGAAGTCCCGAACAGAGTGCTGCAAGGGCTGTAAAAATTACCCAGTGCAATAGCGAAGGGCCCAGAGGACCAGAGGGGGAACATGGTGTGCTTAAGGCGACACAGAAAATCAATAGCTGACTCAGGCCTCAGTCCAGGTTCTGTGATTCTCCGCAGCAGGCTATAACCTGCAGGGTCAGAGAGGAAGCTGGGAGTAGCGCATCTGCCCCTACAGTGGGTACAAAGCCCCTAGGATGACATCATTCATATTGCACAGAGATTCCCATGCACCTATCCTCATATTCATCCAATGAACCATGATTATGTCCCCATCTGGGGCTGGGGGCACACTGTCCACACAGGCTTGTGAAGAAGTTATATTTAAAAGCTGGACTAAAGCTGTGAGTCATTTATAATCTACTAAATATTTAAGAGTACATGTCTTAAGGCATCTGAAAATTACAGGGATATTTCATGGTCTCATTTGGGGGCATATATCTGGCTTGGCTAGACATGGTTCCCGGCTATGGGTGGCTCTGTTTCACTTGGGAAAAGCTGGGTATAAATAAAAGCTAGAACATCCATTAATTTACATGCTGAGTGGTGAAGGCTGGTGTTGGGTGGGAGGGTGCCTGGCACACGTGCATGGGTGGTCCAGAAGTGGGGGAAGGGAAGGCAGTAGGTGGTGCCAAGGTCAGATCTGAGGACAGAGAGGCAGTGGAGAAAAAGTGATGAGGCAGCTACTACAGGAGGAGCAGGACAGACCCAGGGTTTATGGGGTCCAGGAGCTAAAGGTGCCTGGGTCAAGTCCCACGGACAATGGATGGGCCCCACGAGTACTGGTCTTTTCCTGTGCTTTAAAAAAAAATTCTCCATTTACATAATATACTTGCTTGGGAAAAAAGAAACCAGCACAACAAAGCAAAACAAAAACCTCATACGATAAAAGAGGCAATACTGAGAAAATAATTCTCTCCCAGTGTTTCACCTCCAGCCTCCCAGTCTACCAGCGCCTGGTTCCCAGAGGCAACAGCCACGTCCAGTTTTTTATGTACCTTTCAAGATAAGTTACATGTGCACCTTTATTTTTCCATCAATGGAAGGATATTATCGACTCCACTCTATACCTTTTTTTGTGCATGTGTATCAATATACCATATATCTTGAATATCACTTCATATCAGTACATAGCAATCTCTTTTATTATTTTAACAGCTACGTCGTATTCTGTTAAAATGCAGCACCGTAATTTATTTAACCTTTCCTTATGGATGGATTGATATGCCATTTCCAGTCTTTTGCTACAGCAAACAATTTTGCCACGAATGTCCTGTGTGTGTCTCTGCATCATGCATGGATGTATCTGTAGGATGATTCTTAGATGTGCAATGACTGGGTCGAGTGTACATACGCTGCGCATTTTGAGAAGCATTGTCAATATCGCCTTCCAGAGAGGTTGTACCGCATTTATACTCTCACCAGAAATGTATGCTGGTGAATTTTCTCATACTCTCACAATCTATCATCAAACATTTTGAAAGCCTTTAAAACATTGAGGTATAATTTACAAATAGTAGTATGTACAGACCTTAAGTGTATAGTTCAATGGGAATTGACAAACACCCTAATCAAGACAGAGAACAATTCTGTCACTTTGGGAGTTTCTCTCATGTTCCTTTCTAAATCAGTTTTGACCTTGCTTCAAGAAGCAACCACACTAAGTGAAGTATCCCAAGAATGGAAAAATAAGTACCACATGTACTCACCAGCAAATTGGTTTCACTGATCAACACCTAAGAGCACATGTAGGAATAACATTTATCGGGCATCGGGCAGATGGGAGTGGGGAGCAGAGGATGGGTGTACACATAGATAATGAGTGTGATGCGCACCATCTGGGGGATGGACGTGCTTGAAGCTCTGACTGGGTGGGGGAGCAAGGGCAACGTAACCTAAACATTTGTACCCCCATAATATGCAGAAATAAAAAATAAGTAAATAAGATATAATAAAAGAAAAAAAAAGAAGCAACCACAATGAGATGTTTATCACTATAGATTTCGGTCTTGAATTTTATATAAATGGCACCACAGTGTGTACTCGTGTGTCTGACTTCTTTTGTGAAACTCATACATGTTATTATCAGCGTTTCTTCCCTTTTCATTGCTGAGTAGTGTTCTGTTATATGAATACCATGTATCAAGATTTGTTTATCCATTCTCTTCTTGATGGTCGTTTGGTTTGTTTGGGGTATTACAAGGAAAGCTGTCAGTAACATTCTTGAACAACTCTTTATGTGGACCTGTGTTTTCATGTATCTTGGATACATGCGCAGGAATAGAATTGCTGGATCACAAGGTAGCTGCATTTTTAACTGTATAAGAGACTGACAACCTGTTTTTCAAAGTAGCTGTACCATTTTATACTCCCAACGGCAATGCATGAGAGTTCTAGTTGCTCCATGGGCTCATTAATATTTGCAGTTGTCAGTGTTTTAAATTTTGATTATTCTGTTGGGTGTGAGGCTTCATCTCATTATTTTAGTGAGTATTTAATGTGTTTTAATGTGTATTTCCCTAATGACTAATGATATTGAGCACCTTTTCATGTACTTATGTATCTTTTGTATAATGTCCAAGTCTTTTGCCAACTTTTATTGGGTTGTCTTTTGTTATTGATTTTTAGGTGTTCTTTATATATTATAGATATAATATATAAGTAATATATGAAATATGAATTTCATGTAATTTTCACATGTCACAAAATATTCTTTTTTTAATTTTTTCTACCATTTAAAAATGTCAGAAACATTCTTGAATCCTGGGCCATAAAAACACAGGCACCCAGCCAATGGCCGATGGGCCGTACTTTGCCCCCCTCTGCTATAGTCTGGAGTGGGATGTCTGCATACTACAATTCTTAGAATTCTATCCTGAAAGTCTTCTGTCAGGAATATATTTTTTCCCAGTCTGTGGTTTGCCTATTTTTAAAGTGATGTCACCCAGTGAGCAACATTTTAAAATATTGATGAATTACAATTAATTTTCTTTTGTAGTTAGTGCTTTTACTGTCCTAAGAAATCTTTGCCAAAGTTGTGAAGTTATTCTTCTATGTTTCCTTTGAAGTTTTATAGATTTAGCTTTGAAGTTTAGGGCTACGGTCCATCTTGAATTAATTTTGTATATGGTGCGAGGTAGACGTCAAGGTTCAGTTTTGTCCAGATACTTATCCAGCTATTTGTTGAAAAGCTGTTTCCTTCCCCCATTGAATTGCTTGGACACCTGGCTCCAGTGATCCCCCTCAGAGAGACTCATGGTGTCCCAGCAAGATCAACGCCCCGGCTGGGCTTCACCTGAGGCTATGCATTTCAACCCTGGCTGCATATTAGAACTACTTGAAACTCATAAAAAATACTGATGCCTGATTTGGAGTTGGATGCTCTAGGTTAGGGTCTGGGCATGATTTAAATTTTTAAGGAAATTTTAATATGCAGCCAGGGTTGAGAATTACTGGTTTGAAATATTTATTCTCCTTTTTTCTTTCATTCTTTTTTTTTTTTTTTTTTTGGCAGTTATCTATCGCACCCATTGCAGGCCAGTGCTAGGCTCAAAGATAAGAGAAGACAATTCATTCATTTATTCATTCAACCATCAGAATGTGATGCCTGTGGGTGCTTAGACTGTGCTGGGTTCCCTCTTTTTCTTTTTCTTTTTTCCTGCGTCTGTGATATTGGACAAGTACTCATGACTTATTTGCTCCATTGACCCAGACAAGACCTCAACTTCTAGAAGCCTTAGTTTTCCAGTCTATAAAATGGGGACATATCAGTTGGGATGTGATCAGAAAAACAGAAATCACTCTAGATATTTCAAATGGAGGGGATTAAACACAGGCATTGGTTATGGAGGTGTTAGGGGCCTGAAAGGGCAAAAAGGGGGAGGTTGAAGTATCCCAGATATTAGAAATGCAGAAGGAAGCCACTATTTCCCAGTGCTGGGAAACAAAAGTGGAAGAGGTAATATCCTAGAGTTTAGGAGCTCAGAGCACGATCCCTTGTAAGTGGGTGCTTGGATTGCCAAGGGAGGTACTCTGCAGAGCATTCTCAGGCCCCTGGGGATACCAAGTGGCTGGTGTTCGCATCTCTGGGGGCACTACGTGGCTGATTGGGAGTGACAGAGAAGCTGAAGGCTAGAGCCTTGGCTGTTCTCTGCAGTCGGGGGGTCACCGACCGCAGTTGAAAGGAGCAATTCCTTCTCCCCTCCTCCTGCCTGTGTTTCGGCAGTGCCTCCACTGGCAGCACCGGAGCCAGGCATGAAGGAATTCTAGGAATTGTAGTGTGCAGACATCCCGCCCCAGACTATAGCAGAGGGGGGCAAAGTACAGCCCATCCGCCATCGGCTGGGTGCCTGTGTTTATATGGCCCAGGATTTAAGAATGTTTCTGACATTTTTAAATGGTTGAAAAAATGAAAAAAAGAATATTTTATGACATGTGAAAATTACACGAAATTCATATTTCACTGTCCATAAATCCGAGACATTAATGTGTTTACGAGTTGTCTGTAGTTGTTTTTGTGCTACAACGGCAGATTTGAGCAGTTTCAACAGAGACCTTAAGGCCTGCAAAGTCAAAAATAATTACTATCCGGCCCTTTCCAGAGAATGTGTGATGCTCCCTGGGGTGTGGTATGAGAGTGTTTTAGGGGCTGAGAGACAACAGGTAAGTTACCAGCACAGGGGATAATGCCCTCTTGTGGGGCTAAAATGAGGAATGAATGAGTTAATATGTATAAAATACTTACTACAGGTTTTAGCATAGAACAAACACATTAAAGCATTACTGGTCCGTACTGTGTGTCAGACACTGAACTAGATTTTTGGGTAAATAAGGCATAGTTATGACCTCAAGGAGATCCCAGCTTTGAGGCGCTAGATGTGTAAGATGTGCTCAAGGTCACTCTTGCAGGGATCCTGTGATTCTAATGCCCAGGACGCCTCAGAGGTAGAGAGAGCTTCAGGCCATTGCCTGAATTTTTTTTTTTTTTTTAAGTAAAGAAATGCTTCAGAGTGGGATAAGCAAAATTGTTGTGTTTTAAACATGTTTACATTTAATGCTTTGAATAGGCAAAAGCATGGTACAATATAATTATAGTATTCACAGGAAAATTATAGGATTTATTTTAAAAATCAAATGCCTGGTGTATTACAGATGCAGGGGCTGGTACTGGGACCAGACGTAGAGCCTTTGAATGAATGATTTCTTCTTTTAATCTTGCCAGAATATCCTTGCGATCATACCTACCACCTCATTTCTAGATGACATCAGTGTCTACACTGGAGGCTCCTGGGGAATAGGAAGCCAGGCCAGTCAACCTCCCACCCTCGCCCAACACACACAGAAATCTGCTAAACTCAGTGACAATCTCCGTTTTTGACTGATCCAAGCCAGGGAAGGAATGGACACTTTGGAATTCATTCTCTTACCTCATTTGTGTTTTGATAGTTTCTAAGGGGTTGGTTTGCATGCCATCCTGGCCTGCTTCAGGGCAATTACTAGCCTATATGCCTCTGTGCAAATGAGAAAAGAAATGAGTTAGAAAATAGTGTCCCATATAGGGACAAATTAGAAAAAGTTGTACCCCCTGTATGGTTAGATTAGATTAGAGAAAAACCTGTTATTTTTAGGGCAGATATAGCTCCATGCTAGAGCAGATGGCTTGGTGGGTAGAGCTCAGGCAGAAATTTTAGCCCCCACTCACCCTCTTCAACCAGAAGTCTTGTGCAGTGCACAACTTGTACAACCAGATAGTGCAGCACCGACCTGCCCGCATCAGATCTTTCTCCAGTGGCTGCCTACCTGTACCCATAAGCTTCTATTCTCAATTCCTCTGCTGTTTCCAGAGCATCCCTTGGGGTACAGCTGGGTGGGGGAGATGCTGTATTTACAGCTTGGTGTTTGACAAAGACCCAGTGGTGAAAGAGATCCTAAATATTTCCACAATTGGGCTACACACTAATCACTTCTTGTTTCTGGGGCCGACGGGCATTGCTCTAAGTAGCCGGCTGTCTCGGCTTTGCATACATATTCCTGTTGTCAGCATTAATAAGGTACAATTGCCTGGGGCCTTGTTACCCACCAATTAAACTCTGGATTTTATTGTCCAACCTCAAGGATGCATTATGGTATCAGAAGCGTTTGGCAGTTAAATATGACTAATATTCATCGCTCCCACATGGGCGCTTCACGTCCTGCTCCGTTCGCAGTGTGATTAAGGAATTAATTGATTCGGATGAGATTGGCACATGCTCTTGACGATAAAATGACGACATTTTTACTAAGCCGTGCATGCAGTGGGCTTGCTGCTGCACTCAGGGCTGCTTAGTGGCAGCTCAGCACGGGGCGTCTGGGACCAGGCCCAGGCTCCAGTGGTGCTCAGCTCTGGCCAGAGAAAGCTGTAGATTGCAGAAGGGGCTCCAGAGCCCAGCTCTCCTTCCTTCCAGGCTTCTTGCTCCCTCTCTCCCTTCCTCCTTCATGTCTCCTTCCCATCTCTGCATCCTTCCATCCATGCTTTCTCCACATTTCTTTCTTTCTTATTTTCCTCCTTTTGTTCCATCCTTTTGACCTCTCTCTCTCCTTTCCTCCCTCCCTTCCCCGACATTTTATTAAGATGCCCATTTGCATCCTCTGCCCCAGCTTCCCGGGAAGCCCTCGCCTCACGTGTACCCGTTCTATCGTCTGGTCTGCTCTTCTCTGGTTAAGCGTGTTTGTTGTTGTATGTTCATTTTCATTTAGATCATAATATTTTAAAATTTATCTTTGGATTTTTTGTTTGACCCATGTGTTATTCAGAAGTGTGTTGCTTAATGTTCAAGTACTATGGAATTTTCCAGCTATCTTTCTGTTATTAATTTCCAGTTTAATTGTACTGTGATCTGAGAGCACACATCATATGATTTCTTTTATTTTAAAATTAGTAAGATATGCTTTATAGCCCAGAATGTGCTCTGTTTTGTGCGAGCTTGAGAAGAGTATGTAGTCTTCTGTTGTTGGATGAAGTAGTCCGTAGGCATCCGTTATGTCCAGTTGATTGATGGTGCTGGTTGAGTTCAGCTGTATCCTTACTGATGTTCTGCCTGCTGAATCTGCCCACTTCTGATTGAGGGTGTTAAAGTCTCTAACTGTGATAGTGGATTTATCTCTTTCTCCTTTCAGTTCTATCAGTTTTTGCAGCACATATTTTGATGCTCTGTTGTTAGGCGCATGCATATTAAAGATTGTTATGTCTTCTTGGACTATATTGACTCCTTTATGTAATTCCCTTCTTTATCTGTGATAAATTTCCTTTCTCTATAGTCTGCTCTGGCTTAAATTTATATCATTACTCCCACTTTATTTTGATTAATGTTAGTATGGTATATCTTTCTCCATCTCTTTACTTTTAATCTATATGTGCCTTTATATTTAAAGTAGGTTTCTTGTAGACAACATATATATATATATATATTGGGTCTTACTTTTTATTCCTTCTGACAATTTTTGTCTTTTAATTGGTGTTTAAAATGATTATTGATATAGTTAGAGTAACATCTACCGTATTTCTTACTGTTTTCTATTTGTTGCTCTTTTTCTTTGTTTCTATTTTTGTCTTCTACATTTTTTCTACCTTTTGTGGTTTTAATGGAGCATTTTATATGATTATATTTTCTCTCCTTTCTTACCACATTGATTATATTTCTTTTTCCTTTTCTTCTTCTTCTTTTTTTAAATGTGGTTTCCCTAGAGTTTGCAATGTACAAGGGCTGTCCGGAAAGTATCCAGCCATGTATTATATTAACAATGGCTGTATACTTTCCAGACAGCCCTCGTACATTTACAACTACCCAAGTCCACTTCCAAATAACACTATACGCTTCACATGTAGTGCAAATACCTTATAATAACAAAATATGTCTAATTCTTCCCTCCTGTTCCTTATAGCATTATTGTCATTAATTTCACTTACACATAAACACAGATGTATGAACATACACGCAAGCATACATAAGCAAATACATTGCTGTTACTATTTCAGACAAATTGTTATCTGTTAAATCAATTACAAAGAAGAAAACAGAAGTTTTTATTTTACCTTTACTTATTCATTCTCTGATGTTCTTCCTTTCTTTGTATAGATCCGAGTTTCTTGCCTACATTATTTTCCTTCTTTCTGAAGAACTTTTAACATTTTTTGTAAAGCATGTCTAATGACAACAAATTTCCTCAATTTTTGCCTGAGAAAGTCTTTATTTCTCCTTCACTTTTGAAGGATAATTTTGCAGAGTACAGAATTCTAGGTTAGTGTTTTTATTTTTCTCTCAATACTTTAAATATTTCACTCCACTTTCTTCTTACAGATGGTGTCTGAGGAGAGGTCAGATGTAATTCTTACCTTTTCTCCTCTATAGATAAGATGATTTTTTCCCCTCTGGTTTCTTTCAAGATTTATTTTTTATGTTTTATTTTCTGAAGTTTGAATATGATATACATAGATGTGTTTTCTTGGGGGGAGTGCATTTATCCTGCTTGGTGTTCTCTGAGCTTCCTGGATTTGTGATTTGGTGTCTGACATTTAATTTGGGAGAAATTCTCAATCACTATTGTTTCAAATATTGCTTCTGCTTCTTATTTTCCCTCTCCTTCTGGTATTCCCAATATATCATATATTTACATCTTTTGTAGTTGTCCCAGAGTTTGTTTTTTTTTTTTTCCCCTCTCTCTGTTTTATTTAGTCTTTCCTCTTTTTGTATTTCAGTTTTGGAAGTTTTTATTGTCATATACTCAAGCTCAGGGATTATTCCCTCAGACATATTCAGTCTACTAATAAGCCCATCAAAGGCAGTCTTTATTTCTATTAGTGTTTTTGATCTCCAGCATTTCTTTTTGATTGTTTCTTAGAATTTCCATCTCTCTGCTTACATCATCCATCTGTTTTTGCATGTCGTCTATTTTTTCCATCAAAATCCTTAGCACATTAATCATAGTTTTAAAAAATTCCTGGTCTGATAATTCCAACATTCTTGCCGTATCAGACTCTGATTCTGATGCTTGTTCAATCTCTTCAAACTGTGTTTTTGCCTTTGTGTATGCCTTGTAATTTTTTTTTTTGAGAGGTTGACATGATGTACTGAGTAAAAGGCACGGCTGTGGCAGGGCTTTAGTAAGTGTGGGGAAGGTGGGGAGAGGAAGCACTCTGCAGTTCTCTGTCAGGTCCCAGTCTTCCAGTGAGCCTGTGCCTCTGGACTGTGAACTTCACCAGTGCTTCTCTGCTCCTCCCTCCCCAAGATGGGACAGGATGGCTAGATGGGGCTAGAGTTGGCCGTTTCCCTTTCCCCAGACCAGTTAGGCTTTGCTAAAACCCCAGCAGGTTAAGCTCTGGAAAAATAATTTCCCCTGAGGGCAGGCCTTGCTAAGAACAGAATGCTCTGATATATTTCAACACAATTCCTTTCTCTCTCCTGCTGTTGGAGGCACAAGGGGATTTTTCTCTGATATTCACTGTGAGAACCAGGTTGGGATCCTGGAGGCAAAACTCGCCAAAGTGTGGTTAAAACAGATCAGATTCCAAGGACTGAGTTCCCCGGGAGTTTTTTACTCTTAGACTTGTCTACACCGAGCCTGAAGCAACTTATCATTTACAGTTCAGATTTTCCTACCCTGGCACTCATTCCTGCAGAGGCTTGTGCTCATGGGTTTCTGCTCTGGTAAGTTGTGATTTTCCGTATCTGCCTGTCTGCCTCTCCAGTTTTGGGGCAGCAGTTCGCCCTGTGACTTCACTGCTCTGGTAGCTCTAAGAAGTGTTGCTGATTTATGTTTGTTCGGATTTTAACATGTTGTTAGGATGGAATGGTGACTTCTAAGCTCCTTACGTGTTGGACCAGAAACTAGAAGTCCATATTGTCTTTAAAAAAACCCAATTGAATTAGTGGCCAATGTTTTGAAATTAAATGATTCCACTTAAAAAAGATCCTACAGATTTCTGTCTTCTCTAGAACAACAGGACAACACTACCCCTTCTTTCTGCCTAGTTTGAGTTGAATAGCAGTGGCTTATATTAATGGGACATAAGTTTTCTAGTTCTCCATGGACTTTTCCCAGCATGGTCCATCCAGTTATTTTTCTTGCTTTAGCCCTGAGGTCATTTGAGTCTGTGATTCTTAATTTAGATTTTGGTGTTTTTCCAGCTCTCCCCTCCCTGACCCTTCCTGGGTTTGTTGTTCTGTGGTTGGTCTCAGAGTGGACTCCTAACCCCAAACCATGACAGATGCAGCATGCCATCTCTTTCTCGTCCATAGCTGGTGTCTTTGATCTCCCCTTGCAAAGCTAAACACAGATCAGACTGTGCTCGTCTAGGCTCGTCTCGGTGGGGAGAGGTGGTTGCAAATCAGAAGGTTCTCATGTCAGGGCAATTCTGGGTTCCTGGCCCCTCTAGCTCTTGCTGCCTCCCTGCTGGAGAGTCCTGGGATGATGGGTGGAGCACTGACGGCACATTGAGTGCTCCTGTGACTGTAATCATCCACTGGCTCCCTGCTTCTGCAAACCTTTGACCTGCACAGCTGCAGCCACTTAGCCCCCAGCGGCAGCCTCTGCCCTGCTGTGATTCAGGGCTCGATGCAGGCCATGCTCGGAGAATTATTAGGAGCTCTTGGCAAAGAGCTTGGGCCCCACATAGAATATCCCAGCAGGACTGTATCGTAGCAGAGACTAATGGTTACTGTGAAATCAGTGCTTTCCCTTGGATGCACTTTTTAGGAGCAATCACTCATAGCATCTTGCTGGAGGCTGATGAAAACCAATGCAAACAAAAACAGGGAGCGATAAGTCGGATGGGTGGCTCATCTTGCGCAGCTGGAGGGAAGGAGCGTGAGACCGCAGTGTGCGGTCAGAAAGGGAGCGAGACAACCAGCCAGCCACCTCCCTCCGCGCCCATCACATGAGGCTGCTGACTGAATCATGGTGACTAAACAGGGTAATTCAGTGGGAGGTCCGGGAGCGATTGAATCATTACCTGCTAGTGCCCGCCTTTGAAGGTCGAATGGACAGTCGCTGACCTTTACTCTCTCTAGTCCATTCCGCTCCTTTTACCAGGAAACTTTCTACACAAGTGGCAGACACTCTGGCCCCAAATGGTAAGAGAATGACGAGGAAATTTATTACTCAAACCCAGGATATGGTCTGGCTTCAGGTATGGCTGGATTTGGGGGCTCATGTGTCATGGGACCTAGTTTCTCCCTTTTCTCCTTCTTGCTTTTTCTGGATTGGATCCATCTTCAGTCTCTTCCTGCATCAGGGCAACATGGCTTGATCCTCACGTCCTTCTGAGTTCAAGTCCAGAGTAAGAAAGAGTATCAGCAGTACCAGGTTGATACACAGAGTGCTAATCACAGAATGACAATATTTCGACATTGCAGAGTGGCTGTTTGTGCTTCATCTTTTACTGCATTTTTATGGGGAGTAATATAGTTTCTTCCCCCCTTCCTCTTTGGTACTATAACAATCTTTCTAAATTAAATATGTAACAATTTTTTAAAGGGAGAGTATCTCTTTCACCTAACACAAGGTCCAGATTCCACTTTGATTAGCCCAGCGTGGGCACCTGCCAACCTCCGACCTAACAGCTCAATCAGGGGGATTTGTTTCTGCTGAATGACCAGCTCGGGGCCATATGCCTCTACCCCGGAGTTGTGGATAAGGTCCCAGCCAAAGAGAGGAAGGGGCGAGTATTGCCCGATGCTCCCCTGCCCACTGCTCATTCCTTGTGGTCTTTCACTCTATTTCTTTCCTCCCCTCATAAACACTTTCTTTCATCAAGGGCATCAATGACCTGCTTGTGAAATTCAGGGCATAATTTTGACGCATTATCTAATTGCAGAATTGGGCTCTGATTATATTTTGATGTTTTCTCCACATTCTAAGATAATCTCTTTTTCTTTTCCTGCCACTGTCTCTGACTTCTCTTTTGCCCTCCCATTAAACACCTGTTGTTATTAGTCCATAGCTCTTGGATCAGTTAGGACACATTCTTCTGTGAATGGCAGATTGTTTGAGTAACGCTTGCTTAAACCATGTTCTCTGGAAATGATCTCTGGAGGTGTTAGGGTTGCCTGGTGGTGTCATGAGGAGCCAGGCTCTTTCTACACTTTTCCCTCAACCTCTTTGGCTTATTAGCCTTTCTTCATCACAATTGTCAACCTCCCAGGGAGCAAATACTGTGGCAGGGGCAGCCTGCTGTGTTTAAGCCAGGGCCAGTGGTAGGAGCAACATCAGCATCTCTTTCCAAGCATCCACCTGCTTACAGGTAAAACAAAAGCTTTTAGAAGCCCCCCTGGGATATCTTTCCTTTCATCTTATTACCTGGAACTGGGTCACATGACCATTGCTAGCTGCACAGGAAGTGGGGAAGGGTTCCCAGTCAGGGCTGTCTGCCACCCCACACCCCAACAATTTCCCTGCACAGCCCTCTCCAACCCCTGAAGCTTTGGTTGCCATCTTTACACCAGTGCTGCCAAATTTCAGCTCAGACCTTTCCTTGGAAACACACAGACCTATGGAGCCAGTGGAGGCCAGGCCTTTCTACGTGAGTGTGCCGGGGGCATTACACTCTCAACATGCTCAGAACAGAACTCTACATCCCCTCTGCCCCAATGTGCTCTCTCTTCTATGTTTCCTGCCTCAGAGGATGACACACACTTCAGTGCTTTGCACACCTAGAAACCTGGGTACCGTTTGGGGTCTTCCTTCTACTCTTCTACTCTTGCTGTGAGAAATGGAATCCTTTTTGCACTTGCTCACACCTCCCCCCAACTCCCTGTATAAATCTACATATCCATGTTCTTTGCCATGTGACTCTGTGGACCCTCCCAGTAGAGGCAGAGTGCATTTTCCCACCCTGGCAGTTTGGGGCTTGGTCTTGTGGCTCTCTTTGCCCAACAGAATGGCGCTGGGAGACTCAGAATGCCCATCCTGGGCCAAGCGTGGGAGGCCTTGCGTGTTGCTGATCATCCTCGTGGGCTCAGGTGTTCCACCACAGGAAGGGCATATCTCAGGCGGCAGTGGCCCCTTCAGTGTGGGTCCAGAGCAAACACACGTGGAACTGATCTGCGCCAATCCAACCCAGAGCCTGAGCCAAGCGCAGCCAACCTGCAACTCGCAGCAGAGCTGTCAGCCAACGCGCAGCCTAGATCAGCCGAACTGCAGTCAACCTGCAGACCCGTGAACATGAGGAACCCAGTTCTTGCTGTAAGCCACTGAAATTGAGGTGGTTTGTCATAATGGCGTTATAATAATTCACTAATGCTGGTGCTACGATCCAACCCTAGAACATCCTTTACGTTCATGCCGCATCCGACTTTCCCTCTCTCCCACTGGCCTGTCCCCTCTAACCGTCAAGATCTAGCCAAAATACCATCTCCTCTGTGAAGTCTTCCCTGCCCAGGGATGCTTTCTGTCTATCAGGAAAGATCGACACTGAGCGATTAACATGTGGGAGTGGCTAGAAGAGGAGACTGTTTAGTGTTATTTATGTAGCTTGAGCGAATAATAAGGAACGTCTGTGTGTCTGTCTTCGGGAGCGGGTGAGGTCCTGAAGAGCTTCTTGGGAAACTGGTATTTAAACAGAGATAGTCCATAGGATTGGAATTCATCCACAGATGAATAGGATTTGGCCAGAAGAAGTGTGGAGGCAGAAGTACTCCAGGATGCTCGTTGCAGCGTGGTTGGGGTTCCGGTGAGAAATGAGGCCACCACCATGCAGGGTCCAATCAGACAGGGCTCAGGGACTTGGCCTCTGTCCTAAGGGCAGTGGGAAGGTTCTAAGCAGGTGGTGACATGATGGGGACCGGTTTGTAAAAACGTTAGAGCAGGTCCTTCCCTGGGGCCTCACTGTGGTTTTGAATCTGTTACTACAGTGGTCCCCAACCTTTTTGGCACCAGGGACCCATTTCACGGAAGACAATTTTTCCACGGACTGGGGTGGGGGAGGCGGAGCTCGGGCAGTGATGTGAGCGATGGGGAGCAGCTGTAAATACAGATGAAGCTTCACTCACTCACCTCCTGCTGTGCAGCCCCTGGTTCCTAAGCTTCATGGAAGGCAATTTTCAGTCTTAGTCTGATCCATTCATTTAACCAACAAGGGAACCGAAGCCCAGAGAGATTAAATGGCTTGCTCCAAAATACCCATCTACTCAGCAGCAGAGCCAGAACAAGAACTCAGATCCCCTGAGTACTTCCAGTTCAAGACAGTTGCCTATACTAGGCTGCCTTTTAAAATATACTAGTTTCAAAATCACTATACAAACAGGTCATTTATGTGAAAGTTACTACATTTACAACTCTACATTGCAGCTACGTGTTCAAACACCATCCTTCTTTCTAGACAGTACGCTCCCCCCCAGAGAAGGACAGCGGTGGTCGTTCACCTCTGCAGCCCCAGAGCTCAGGTGTGGTAGAAGGAAAACACAAAAGGAAGGACTTAATATTTAAGAAACAAAGCTCTGCACCAGGCACTGGGATGGGAGTTTTACCTGTTTTGGGAAGCCAAGAGGGCAGGACTTTGGGGAAGACGGAGGGAGGGAGGAATGAGGGAAGAAAAGGGTCCATCACTCATTCTCAGATTTACTCCAAGAACATGATCCAACCTGTAACCCGAAGGATTCACATTAGATTAGAGCAAGCGCTGCTCCATGGAGAATGAGGGGTGTTAAAAGCTTAACTGCATTTTCGAGGCTGGAGTAGAATTTCCTCCTCTGGAGCCATAAAGGAACCAGCTTGATTCTCTTGGGGCCAGAGCGGTTGAAGAGTAATTGTGCTGAGAGGCATGGGGTCAGGCTGGCGGCCCTGTGGAGTCCTTTCCCATCCCTTCCTGGGTGTGATTCAGAGCCCCTGAAAATATTTGCCCACAGCACTAGGGAGAATCCCTGGGCTATTTTGCAGAAGGGAATCTTGCCAAGTTCAAGTGAAGGATGGGCAACAGCAGCCACACGAAGCCCAGGTAAACTTGGGGAAAGTTATTTACCCTCATTTGCAAAATAGAGTTAAGCACAACGCTTTGTAGGGTTGCACGAGGAAGCCAAATGCAATGTACCTCCTGTGCAGTCAAGGAGTCAAGGTCTTTTCTATGTCATACCCTTTGACTTCTTGACAGTTTCTTCCTCTTAGTTCCTGCTTTCAGAGAGGAGAGAGAGATCAAGTACACTCAGAGATGATTTTAATTTTTACCCCTTCCAGAGGGAAAGAGGAAGCAGAACATCTTTTTTTTTTTTTAATCTCTGTGCCGCTGTGCTATGATATAGACTTTCAGAGATATTCATGTTGTGATTTATTCAATTCTTTTTCTCCATTGATTTTAATTAAGTTCCCGAGCTGTCTCCAAGCCCGGGGAACGGGAACAAAACATGAAACACACTGAGCCAAATGCTTTTCTTTTGCAATCGAGTTCTCCCGAGCCCTTAAAGTGCTTCACAGGAGAGAATGAAAGTGGAATTTGGAGGCTGAGGCATTTCCTCTGCTCCATCAGTCCCCAAATAATAAACATAAAAATTAAAATCCAGTTAAGAAAAAATCACAGAAGTCATTACGGCTTGGCGGCTGATGGAGACTTTGATCAAATCTTTTATGCAATTTCACAGTTTCTGGGGGAATTCACCGAGCAGGCATTGATCACGTTTGTGGCAGGCGGATTGTTTTCTCCCAGCAGAACCCGCCCCCTCCTAAACCAATTTCATCTTTCGATCTAAGTTCATCTCATGTTTTTTAAGAGAAATGCCATGGTGGCTTCTGGATCATTGGGCCTAGCTCACCCCAGACCGCTGGCAGGCCCTCCCTGGGATCTGGAAGGCCAACGGGGTCCCTAAGCCAGCCTGTGACCCTTGGATCAGAGGAAGGCCACCCAGCAGTGACGAGCAGCCAGATGGCTGGCCACCAGTCTGCACACCCCTTGTGGAAGTAGTAGAGTTGAAAATGCAAATGCCTACGGGCTAGCCTATGACCTAACAAGAGAAACGGCCCAGGTGGGGACTTTGGCAAAATGGTGAACACAAGTGGGATCGAAGGGGGACAACATTTACGACGTGGGGATTGTGGCCTTGGCAGGGCGAGATGTTAGGAATGTTCTAGAAATGCCAGAAAGTGGGATACTTTTAGTAATATGAAACAAACTCAATATTTAAATATTGGCAACCGATTCAAAGAGTTTAATGCACTTTTTGGGTCAAGCAAAACACATCTGAGGGCTGGAGTTTAGCACTGGGGTAGCCAGTTTTCAATCTCTGACATGGTGAAGAGTGCACGCCTTGGACTGTTGTCCAAGTGTTGTGACCTTGGCAAGTATTTGAACTTCTCTGAGTCTCCATTTGCAGTAATTGTAGGTATATCGTGGGATACACACAGTGTAAGATCCTGGTGCCTAATATGTAACCAACAAATTCTGTAATCATTGACATTATCATCATCATCTTTATCATTCTCATTATCACTAAAACTCTGTTTTCCCATGATTTCCAACAGGACACTGCAGGTCCTGTTTACATCGGTTGTGTTTCTTATTGTTGCTTCATCCTTCATTTCAGAAGGAGACAAAGCTACTACATCCAAGACTCTTACTTTAATTAAGACATTTGTCATCAACTCCTGTGGAAGGGAATTTGGCAACCTGAGCTAAAGATCTGCAAAGGGAAATAACACAGGCCCATCTCCCACGAGCTGCTCTGGGCTCCCTGTCATCGTGCAAAAGCCTTGGTGGTTCAGTTGGTGATACATTTTGAGAAAGCACCTGAAGCCATCTCTCCACAAAACTTAATGACTTTGATTTACTTAGTGGGTAACATATTTCAGCAACGTGTGGAATACAAATGGTGCAGTGAAAGGCATCGCACGGCAGATGGCGGGGCCAGTGGACCATGGACATGGACTGACTGTCCTTACAGCTGCTAGGTCGAAGGGGCCCGGGGAGAGTCTATAGTTATCTTGCTCCCAGTCCAAGACCTAGAGCTCCAAGGTCATCCTGTTGAGTGACCCTGCTTTCCCCAAACCATGGCCCTGCAAAACAGAGCACAGGTGCTGGAGGGGTGGGCTGGGATAAGAGAGTTGGAGAGGGAAAGAAAGGAACCCTGGCGGAGCAGAGCTGCATGAAGGTTTGCTCTGGAAACCACCCTTTGGGCCATTTTTATTTTAGGTTATTATTCCTCTCATGTCCAAAGGGAAAGAGATGAAAGTAACGAAGGAACGAAAGGTGATGTGGCAAAAGTGTTGGAATGTTCCTGAGTTCTTCCTTCTCATCCCTCATCTGTGGCCTCTCACTTCTGCTCTGAGATGCTTCTGGACAGAGCACATCTCGGGGACACCCCTCCCTGCGTGCAGCATCCAGTGAGTGTAACCTCCTCATCACCTGCTCCCCGAGAAGCTCTGTGCACCGGATTTCCTCTCCTCCATGTTTCCCCGGGGTTGGGAGGTGGACGAGGCAGGACCAGGGCTCACCACGCGTGTGAAGGGATGGTGAGGCCACCCGTGGAAGCAACCCAGAGCCTTGCAGGAGTTTATAGAGCAGGGTCTCCCCACCAGCCTGGATTGTTCATGCTGGGACTGTTATGTGAGTGCAAAACTTCTGTCTTCCTGAAGCTTCTTTGCGGCCTGCTGATGTAGCAGGTTAGCCTTTACTCAGTGGTTCTCAATGTCTGGCTTCTGGCCAGCAGCAGCATCACCTGAGTGTGTTGAGAATACAAATTCTACTTCATTAGACCTACCACAGCGCTGAGGGTACAGCCTAGAAATCCATGCTTGTTTTGAGATAATCCTAAACCCACATACAGTTTTAAGAAATAACCCAGGCGGGGAGACAAGATGGGTGCTTGGAGACATTAGTCGCCAGATCCTCTCAGAAAGAAGAAAAAGTTTTAGATGGAAACAAAAAAAAAATAGCCCACCGTAATTCTGAGAGCCCAGTGGTCAGCCCTGAGCCCTGGAATCTGCAGCTAGAATACCTGGCTTAACCCTAGACTCCAACCAAGTGCTGAACTTGAATTATTCAGATACTCTTGGACTTGAACTGGTCAAGTCTTGGGTAGCTTGAGCCTCTAAGAAGACCTCCCAAATTTAGTTTGGAATATTTTTTTGGGTCTGGGAAATGCCGCAGCTTTGTATTTTGGTCTGTTAGGAAGGGGCTGAGGACCCGTTATGAGGACAGGAAAGGTAAGTTCTGTCTTGGGATGGACGGGACTTCACGTGACTTACACTTTATTTTTACAGATTGAGTACCATCTGTGTACCTGGCAGTGGGCTAAGCAATTGATACACATGGTCCCAGTTACTCCCATTTGGCCTTGACAACAACCGTCCAAGACAAGTGCTTAGTATTCCCAACTCACATTTTGGGGAAAGGAAAGGGGAGGCCAGGGTGCTGGACTCAAACACCCTGCGTGTTGGCGTGGGCTGCACGTCCCACCCACTGTGTCACGCTGCCCCCCCAAGGAGCTAGTGGAAAGGCAAAGAACGCACTTTGGTTCATTTTATAAGTCAAATCATTGAGTCCACTGAGTGGAGGCATTTCCGGCAAATAAACCCTGTTTCGCACATTCGACAGGTACTTGGAGTTTACTGGGGTCAGAGGTGTCCTGCTTTCCTTGTCCTTGCCCCTACTCTAAAGGGAGACCCTTCGTAAAGGTCTCCCTGTACTGGGACACCCATTGAATAGGTCCCAGAGAGGGCAGGCGATTTCCAAGATCACACAGCGGGGGGCACCACAGCCTGGGTCGGCAAAACTCTGGAGCCTGGCACCCTCCCTGCCACCACGCTGCTCCTCACCGTATTAGAAACACACGGCAATTAAGCCCTCTGGGCTTCCAAAATTCAAAATCTACTTGACACCACAATCTACACAAGACGCCATCCATAATGGGGCAATGACAGACAAGCTGCCCTCGTGACAAGAGCGAGGTCCTATCAGTCTGCTCCATCGTCACCATTATGTGCGCTGTATCTCTATTATCTCCCCCGTAAGACATATTTACGGCAATATTAAAAGGGAGATGAAGGGATATATTATCTTCCTTATATACAACATCTATTACACGCCCATACCCTGTCACAGCCCAGACGAGGCAGGCTGAGGCACCATGATGGAGGAAAGTCATTCAATTAGTTAAAAATGGGGTGAGGGAGCATTACAACTCCACTCATCTGTACCGCCCTCATCAGTTTATAAAGCAGCTTATCCTACTTTTGCTCATCTGAGCCTTGCAACACCCCCTGTGATGGGGGGAGGATCATGGTCCTTATCACCACCCCCATTTCACAGATGAGAAAACCAAGGCTCAGAGGAGTCAAGGATGTGCCCTTGGTGACCCCCTGTAGGACTAGTAGAGGCAGGCCTTGAACCTAGATCTTCTGACTGCAGTTCCCTGAGACCCTTCTATTACAGAATCTCTAGGTGTGCTTTCGCTCGCTCACTCACTCACTCACTCGTTCAACGTGCATTTAATGAGCACCTGCCTGGGGCAGGCACTGCGCTGGGGGCTGGGAGGAGACGGTGAAAAAGATTTCAACGCTCCCTGCTCTCAGAGCGTCCAGAGCATGGGTCTCTACCAGGACATCTGGCAAAGTCTGGAGACGTTTACTGTTGTCACGGCTAGCGAGGCGCTGCTGGCACAGAGGGAGGAGATTGTCCTACCATGCGGAGGATAGCTCCTGCCACAAAGAATTATCCGTCTGCAAATGCCAGTGGAGTTGAGAAACCCTGGCCTAGAGTATATTGAAGAAGACAAAATTAATCAAATGAACACACTGATGAGGATAAGGTTACAAAAGTTACCCCAAGCAAGGAACGCACAACCAGCAATAGCGAATGCGCGTAGAGTACTCAAGCGCGAGGCTCTGCTCCAAGAAAGGCCTGTTACTTCTCTCAACTCGGTCCCTTAAACAACCCTGCAGGATTCATATTATTATTGTAGAGGTGGGAACTGAGGCTCAGAGAGGTTAAGGACTTTGCCCAGAGTCACGCAGGCAGTAAGGGGTTGGACTGGGATTTGAACCTAGACCGACTGGCCCCAGCTTCCGTGCCTTTGACTATTGCACCGCACTGTTTCCTCGTGAGAGAAAGGAGCTTGCTGTGCTTTGGGGGTTGAGGGAGGCTTTGTGGGGCAAGGAACAGGTGGCCTGAGAGTTAAGGAACAGGGCATGGGGGCTGGGGGGCGGGAGAGCGTTCCAGTCAGAGGGAACAGCATGTGCAAAAGCCACGTGGCAGGAGGCCGTGGGGCGCAGTGGGGAAGCCCACTGAAAGTGGATGTGAGCGGGTAGCAGAGAGCTGGGGGGAGCTGAGGCCAGCAGGCCTCGTGGGCCGCAGGCTGGGTTTGTAGGGGCGGCCGATCCTGAGCAGAGCGGCGCACGGTCTGACGGTCTGACGTAGAGTTTGAAAGGCCCAGTCTGGCTGCCGGGCGCACAGAGGGCTGAGAGGGGCCTGAGTAGCGGGGGAGCAGGGTAGGGGGTGACTGCAGTGCTGAGAGACGCGGAGACACAGGGCAGCGGACACTCTGAGGACTGTTTAGGAGGCGAAGCTGTCAGGATGTGGTGGCGGATTGGGCGTCGAGGCAGAGCGATGAGGAGCACAGTGCTCGCCCCTGGGCGCCCGACCTTCTCCAGAATTAGCCCAAAGGTTGTTTCGTGGGCCACCCTGGAGACGGGGGTGGGGGGGGTGGGGTGGGGGGCAGGGCTGTGGCCTCGCCCACCTCTCCTTGAACCGGAACAGCCCGCGTTGCTGCTCCAGGTCCCGGCTGCAAGGCACGAGAGCAATAATGACACCGCTTTGCTTTGCTGACAGCCCTCTGTTTGTGCTCTTAGATGCCTCTAACTCACAGATAATTAATGTCAGCCGGCTGTCACTACACCCCGGCTAATCACAGTGTGCGGGGTGGGGGCGCACTGGTCGATGAGCTGCCCGGGGATCTGTCAGACCCAGCAAAGGGCACGTCACCTGCCAAGTCGCCGGGGAGTGCCGTGAATTTTAGCACATGCCTGTCTGCTTTGGAAGCAATGACAGTCTCCATCCCGGGGGAGGAGGCGGCCACTCAAGGTCACGCCTGCGAGTCGGGAACCCACGCTGGACAGAGGGGGAGGGACCAGGAGGGAAGTTTGCTCCTGGCAGGTGTGTGCACTGCCCCTTCCGTGTGCAAGCCTCCACTGCCCACAGGTCGGGTCGCACACTCTGTGCTCAAGATTCCGAAAATTAAGTGCGTTTGCGCAGGATGGAAGTGCGTTCTGAGCTTTCTGGAAACACTGTGGCTCCCCAGACATGCTGATCTTTGCCACGTCTCTTTGTCTTTGTGCAGTTCCTGCTGCTGGGTCACAGTCCCCTCAACCCCGGTTTCCCTCCCCCCACACCCACACCCGCTGTGACATGCTCCAGGAAGCGAACTTCTATTCATTCTTTAACACTTCATTTTCCAAGGACCTAGCATCTGCCCTCCGTGTTCCAACAGCACTGTGTATAAACCTCTAGGACAGTCATTCATTCATTCATTCATTCACATTCATTGGTTCATTGAGCACCCACTGAACGGGCCCTGTGCAAGGTCAGAATGGCGATCAACAAGCGAGACACCGTCTCTCCTGGGGCTCTCAGGGCACAGGGAAGGGAGGCATTAAATAAAGAATGACGCAACGTGTCGATCAATTATCATGTGATCAGTTCTCCATTCCACATTGTGTTTCTATTATCTGTTTCCATTTCTGCAACCCGGATTCTGTGGGAATCTCTCTGAGGTCAGGGACTGTCTCATTGATGGGTTTTTGATGCCAGCACAGTTATTCATGGTGACTATTAATGAAAGTGAGAGTGAATGAGTGAATGAGAACTGGATTCTTACGTCCGGGGTGATTAACGCCTCTTCATCCAGCTGTGAAGGTACCAACACGTTGTGTTTAAAGGAATATTCAAGTGCATCAGACAGAGCCTGGGACAAGGGAAAGGTCCCTCCTTTGGGAGTCTGGTGCCCCTAGGCACAAAGCCAGAGACAGGCATTTTAAGCATCAGTGATGTGCCCCGCACTGCACCAGGGCATGAGAGATCCAGCTTCCCTGGGAGGGTGGTGCCAGGCTGAGCTCTAGCGGGTGGGAGTCAGGTTTGGGGCAGCACAGACCCTCCCCCTGAGCTGGAGAGCTCCAAGGGGCATCAGCTTGCCTACCGGTATGGTGACAGGAAGCTGGAGGGGCGAGGCAGTGAGGGAGGGAGCTCCCCATTTGGGGAAGTATTCAAACAGGTGGTAGGGGATGCCTTTCCCGGGATGCTACATTCCCAGTCGGAACAGGCAACCTGAAGGAGTGGTAGGGTGGAACAGGTGTGACAATTAGTGAGCCTGTGCCGTGCATCTCACAGGTGGGCCACCTGGGTGTCGTTAAGAGCCTTTGTCTTGGAATCAGACCTGTGATTAAGTCCCGGTTTTGGCCTCTTAATAGCAATCGTGCAGCAGAGCTAACGTCATTCAATGTCTTTGGTCCTTAGGTTTCTCTTTTGTAAAATGGGGGAAACAATACTTATGTGACAATACCCGCCAAATGCCAGACAAAGAGGAGCTACATGTATTGTTTGCGAAAGACCGAAGCCCAGGGCTGGGGAAGCGGGGCGGGGCACAGCTGCGTGTGCAGGGACTGGGGGAGGCTGGCATCAATAGGCACACTGCCGGAAGAGGCTGTCTGGCGAGGAGGTGGTGAGCTACCGGCCAGGGTGCGGGCACCTCGAGACAGGAGGAAGTGAGTGGGCGTGGGCCAAGCTCTCTATCGTTTTGAATTCCTGATAGGGATCCGCTGCAGGACTGAGCTCTGGCTTCTGGACTCTTCCAGCTCGGGGGTGCTCTGCAATTGTGGGGTCCCAGTTATCAGCAGGAGCGATTCCTACCTGCCCACCTGCTTCCTCCCGACTGAGGGCTCCTCGCTCCTCTGCCCTGCCTTTCAGTCAGTCAACAGACCTCCCTGAGAACAGATTTCCTGCTGGTTTCTAGCTTGGGGCTGGCACCGCAGAAATGCTGTAGAGAGGAAGCCAGCAGGGCTCCGGCCCTCAGGAACGTTCCGGCTGGTGGTGGAGACAGAAGTGTGGGGGTGATTGTCACACAGTGTGGCAACACACACTGCAAAACAATCACAATAACCCACTTAAATAGAACCGCCACATGACCCAGCCATCCCACCCACGATGGGGATCTCTCTATCCAAAGGAAAAGAAATCTCCGCACTCCCAGGTTTACTGCAGCCGTGTTCGTGCTAGCCAAGAAGTGGCATCAATCGAAGTGCCCGTCAGCGGATGGACGGATAAAGAAAATATGGTGCCTAAACACAGTGGAGAGCACACAGCCAGGCAAGAAGGGGATCCTGTTATTCGCGACAGCGCGGATGAACCTGGAGGATTCTGCGTTAAATGAAATAAACCAGACACAGAAGGGCAAATACTGCATGACCCCATTCGCATGTGGAGTCTCAAAGTCGAACTCAGACGCAGAGCAGAAAGGTGGTTCCTAAGGACTGAAGGGCAAGGAGATGCTGGGGAGACGCTGGTCAAAGGACTTAAGATGTCAGCTGGAGAGGAGACATCACTCAAGAGGGTTATTATTAGGACACAGACACCCTCAGAGGGAAAACCATGTGAGGACACAGGGAGAAGATGGCCATCTATTATACAAGGCAGGTAGAAAGGCTTCAGAAGAAACCAACCCTGCCAACACCTTGATCTCAAACTTCTAGCTTCCAGAACTATGAGAACATAAATGTCTGTTGTTTAAAACAAATTGTAGCTAACACTGCATGTTTATTGCACATAAGTTATCTTGTTGAATCTTTATGACACCCTCCTGGGGGAGAGGTTGGGTCTCAGAGAGGTTAATTCACATTTCCAAGGTCACACAGCCCTTATTAGCCAGGTCTGCCTGACACCAAAGTCCATGCTTTTAACCACCATGTTATGCAGCCTCCTTCTGGCTCCTCATTCATTCATTCAACCAATATTTATTAAGCACCTACTATGTGTTGGGCGGCATGCTAGAATCTGGAGCTGCTGCACAGGGTAAAGTGCGTATAGTTCTGCCACGGAGTTTACGTTCTAACCACGGTGCTTTGGGAGCACGGAGAGCTTTTCCTGGATGACACAGTCACAAAGAGGTGGTGTGTACGTTGGGTTCTGAAGCACCCACAGGAGGAAGTAGGGAAGGATGTATGTGGTGCGGGCTTGAGCAAGTCACCCCAGGATGTGGGGATGGCAAGTGCAAAGGCCTGGAAGTATGTCACTAAAATGATGGGAATCCCTCCCTCCCTCGCTTCCTTCCTTCCCCCCTTGTTTTTCTTCCTTCCCTCTTTTTCCTCCCTTCCCTTTCATTTCTGAATGGGTGATACGTTCACATAATTCAAAAATCTAGAGGCAAAAAGGTTCCCAGTGAAATATCTCCCTC
This sequence comes from Avahi laniger, assembly GCA_963575035.1. Lineage (NCBI taxonomy): Eukaryota > Metazoa > Chordata > Mammalia > Primates > Indriidae > Avahi > Avahi laniger. The sequence continues at coordinate 20,297 of CAUYSK010040257.1, read as the reverse complement.
CCGGCTATTCATCCTCCGTCCGTCCCCTGCCCACCCTCCGCCTCTCCTCTTCTCCCTGTGTAACCGCTTTCTTTTGTCTCCCAGGTATCCTTCTAGGCTGGCTTTATGCAGATGCAAGCATGCATGAATATGTTTTCCTGTTTCCCTCCTTTTATTTTTTAAAATTTTATTAATTTTTTTATTTCAGCATATTACGGAGGTACAAATGTTTATTTCAGAGAGAACACCCTATGCCTGCTATTCTGGAGAAAGCTGAGCATTTAATGCAGTGTAGGTTTGGGGGACCTGGGCAGCAGAGAATGGGAGTTGAGATTAGGTTGTGAAGGGCCTTGAATGCCACCCCAGGAACCTTTTGAATGTGGGCATATAGTGGGCCACTTCTCGAATTTTCTCCAAGTCATGACACTTTCAAGGAAACTCCAAACCCAGCCTGAGTTATCAGGGAATGTTTGATTGACTTCATTAAAAGCAAAACCACAGCTACAACCCACCCCCAGCCCCCTCCAAAAAATCAAGAAAAATGAAACTCGCAACAAAGGTAAGCACAATGAATTTGTGTCGCGTTGTGAGCTAGCTGCCTCTCCTGTTTTCTCCTTAATTTATTTTCTGGAAAACATTCACTGACTTAAAAGAACTGCTCTCTTCCTTTTGTCAGCAACCAGCCCTTGGAACTAAATTGCTGGCTAAAAATAATGTATTTTTATTAAAAATCATTTTAAGTTGGTGCCTATTTCTAAGACAGATTCACATATGGATAACCATCCAGTATGGCTTGTTATAGATAAGTGATGAATTATTTTAATCAGAAATGGATTTAACGGCACTGCAAAAATAAATTTGGGAGATTTTTCACAATCTGGTTGTCTTTTCCAATTCTTCATATTTATATTTAGTATTCAATGAAGACTAATAGTGACTATCGAATATTCAATCAAACGTCCCCAAAACAGATTCATCCCACCCATAATAAAGATTGACATGCCCTCCAAGCACTCTGGGAAATGTCTCCCATCTCTAGGTGCAAAATTAGATGGAAAGATACACAGAAGCTTTCTTTCCAGACACCAGCAAGTGTCCTTGGCCGGGCAGCAGAGGCGCACAGAGTTAGCTGTATTTAGTCTACCATCATCCAACACCTGTGGATCTGATGCCTGCTGTGTACCAGGTACTACATCTGGGGATAAGGAGTCAGAAAGGACCAAGATCTGCCCTGGGTTCTCAACTGATTTTTGACCTGAGACGAGAAAGACCTTAGTAGCCTCCATATTTCTAACTGGCTGTGCTTGGAACTGAGCCTTGTTTTAATTCTTGCCCCAGAAAGAAGCATCTCTGTGGCAGTGATATAGGGACTGCTGATAACCACGAGATTGTATATCAATTCACGGTCTTGAGTGTAAGCAACAGAAACAGATTCAGGTTGACCTAAGGCAGAGGTCACGGTACGTAGCCATGACATTAAACGTCACTGGGTAGCTGATGATGTAACACAGAAGTCTTGGTTGGTTCTTGTACATCATTTAAAACTTCTCTAACTTTTACTCTTCTCTCTAATTAACGAAGAAAGAGTGAATCTCAGGCTCACAGCTTTTATCTGACAATGCTATTTAGCTACAGTAACAATGTTTAGTTTCTATTGCGTTTGTCTTTATGGCTGCTTTTTACTGGTGACAAGTAATACTGGCTTTTTATTTATAGCAGAGATATAAAGTGTCTTTTAAAAATAAGTTAAAGAATGAGTCAAATTAAGGATAATATATTAAGTTAAAAATAGAACAGGGAATATAAGAATGTGAAAAAAACATGAAATGGTGTTCGGTTGAGTAAATAGATCCTATTCATGTTGGTTTCTGGCACGAGGAGGGGGTTGAAGGGTTAGGCAAGAAAAGGAAGTGTTCGTTAGGTGTCTATTTTGTTCTAAGGATTCCAGATATCTTACGTGAATTCATTGAACTCTGGCAAGTTGAACTGAACAGACCAGATCCATATCACCCCCTCCTCTTTATATCTTCCCAAGTCACTAATGAAAAGCTTTCCTGGGACAGGAGCAAGGGCAGAGCACTGTGGCACCCCACTGCAGACCTCCGCCAACTCTACTCTCATCAGTTATTAGCACCTTTAGCCATGAGAGTGTTAGGTGTTGTGGCTTCACCTCACTCTAGGGCTCACGAGGATGAAGGGTCTTCTTTCCAGGGGTCCGGCTGTCTCTGGAATACAGAGGCCTCAGCAGAATCTTACACACCTTCTTTTCCCAGTAAACCAATATCATCAGCTTTTGTTGATCAAGACATCTCTCTCCAAGCTGATGGTGCTGACATTAGCAGCTGCGATTAATATGCTTTTTCCCCCTCTTCCATTTATTTGGAGAATCTCATTAAGGCAGGTTTCCTTCAGGAAATTGATGCTTTAATATTCCGCGTTGTCAGCTGAGGGCCTGGATTTTATTTCTTGAATAACATTTAATTAAACGTGCAGGCTCCCTTTCCCTGACGCATCAGTGAGCACAGCACCGGGCCCACCTCCACCGCTCTTCGGAAAATCAGCAGAAAGCAAAGTTGGGGGTCAAAGCCCTGCCGAACAATAAAGTTTATGGACTGTACCTCTTTCGTAATTAGTGCCCAGGGTCCTGCTGACACGCACCATTTCAGGGGCCTTGACCAAGGCACGGCTGCTTCGCAAATGCTCGTTTCTGCACCATAACTTGCATTTTGCATGAGAGAGATCGCAGAAGGGGCTCTTCTGTACCAGGACTCGACAGTCTGGGACCTGTGGGCCACATCTGGCCCCAGTTTATTTCTTCTTCTTATTCTTTCCTAACTTTTTTTTCTATTTACTATTTTTTATTTCAAACTATTAAGAAGGTATAAATGTTTTTGGTTACATAGATCACTTTTGTAATGGTTGAATCACAGCTGTGGGTTTTTTCCTAAATAAAGTTTTATTGGAACACGGCCACACCCATTGATTTACATATTGTCTGTGGCTGCTTTTATGGCCTAAGAGCAGAGTCTCAGACCCTGTGGCAGGGCAGCAAAGAAGGAGCAGAGCCTCCTCTGGGCCACGTTCACATGTGTTAGGCTGAGTGCTTGCTCTCTGGCAAGCATTCAATCTGCTTGATCTCATTTCAAACACTGTCTCAACAGATATTTATGGAGCACCAGCCATGAGCCAGGCATATTTCTAGGTGCTTGAAGATGAAGTGCTGAATAAGACAGGGGAGGCCCCAGCTTTATACACCAAAGGGGAAAGAAAGACAACAACCAATGGCCACAGAATATGCAGGCAAGAGGGTTTCAGATAGCAACACGTAGCCTGGAGAAAATAAATGAAAGCAGTGTGGCAAAACACGTGGTGTATGTGCACGTGGGAGGGAGTATTAGATGAGGTGGTCAGGGAGGGCTTTTCTGAGGAGGTGACATTTGAGCTGAGATGGGAACGAAGAGTAGAAACCAGCCAAGGAAGATATGCAGGAAGAGCACCCTGGGCGTGGGGCTGGAGAGGAAGGAGCAAGGGGAAGTGGAGGGTGGGAAATTCGGTCAGGAGGTGGCTAGGGACCCATGGCATATAGGGACCCATGGCTTCAGGCCTCGTACGCTGTGCTGTGGAATTAGGGCTTTACCGTAGGTGTTATGGCATGCCTGGAAATACTGACCTGATGTGTGTGTATGTGTGTGTGCGTATGTGAGTTATTTTTTTAATAGACCTTATTTTTTAGGTTAGTTTTGATTTACAGCAAAATGGAGAAGAAGACACAGAGATTTCCCATATCCCTCCTACCTCCACACATGCACTGCCGCCCCCATTATCAAAATCCCCCACCGGAGTGGGACATCTGTTACAACTGGTGAACCTGTACTGACACGTCATCACCCACAGCCCATGGTTTACATTTGGGCTCATTCTTGGCGTCGCACATTCTATCGGTTTGGACAAATGTGTCATGACGTGTGTCCTCCACTGTAGTACCATAGGCGGCAGTTTCACCGCCCTAAAACTCCTCTGCGCTCTGCCCACTCATCGCTCCCTCCTCCCTGGCCCCTGGCAACCACTGATCTTCCGACTGTCTCCATAGTTTTGCCTTTTCCAAAATGGCACGTGGTTGGAATCGGACAATATGATTCAGATCGGCTTCTTTCACTTAGTGATATGCATTTGGGTTCCTCCATGTCTTTCCACGGTTTGGTAGCTCATTTCTTTCTAGTGCTGAATAATATTCCAGTGTCCGGATGTACAACAGTTTATTTATTTACCCATTCACCTACTGAAGGACGTCTCGGTTGCTTCCAAGTTTTGACAGTTACCAACAAAGCTGCTATAAACATCCGTGTGCAGGTTTTTAGTGGGTCATAAGTTTTTAACTCCTTCGAGTAAATATCAAAGAGCATGACTGCTGGGTCGCATGGTAAGAGTATGCTTAGTTTTTTAAGAAAGTGCTGAATTTGTTTTCCAAAGTGGCTGCACCATCTTGCATTCCGACGAGCGATGGACGGGAGTTCCTGCTGCTCCTCATCCTCGCCAGCGCTGGGTGTTGTCAGCGCTCTCACTTCCGGCCACTCCATTAACAGCAGGTGCGCAGTGGTATCTCCTTGCTGTTTTAATTCGCATTTCCCCAACGGCGCATGACGCGGGACATCTTTCCATATGCTCCTTTGCCGTCTATATATTTTCTTTGGTGAGGTGGCCACTTTACTTTTGAAAATTCATTTTACTTTCCACAGCATAATAATGAGATTGGTATTTTTACACCCATCCTCTGCCTTTTTTCTTTATTTTTTTTGCAGTTACAAAGTTCTTTTTGTTTTCTGTCAAATAAAAATGCTCAGAGTTGTCAGAGACGTGAGGGTACGAGCCCAGGGCCAGCCGGTTATGAAGTGGCAGAGGTGGAGCTTGAACCAAGCTGTGTGACACAAAGCCCCTGACTCAGCCCTTCTGGGCCGCCACCTAGGCCTGGTGGGGGAGGACTCAGGACACAGCCCTCGCTGGTGTCTGGCGGCCACGTGAACTCATGGAAATCTCGTTTCATTCCACATCAGTGTAGCCCAGGCCTGTCAACCTCCCATTCCTGGGCTGGATATCTCTGAGCAAGTCAAAATGTCTCGGAACCTCAGTTTCTTAAATCTGTAAAATGGAAGGATAATGGTTCTTACCTGGAAGAGGGCAAAGTGCAGTACTATACCTAGAGCACCTGAGGCAGGTACCTTTTTGGGAACTATCCATCTCGGACTTCCTCATCCACCCTCGCAGGGTGATTTCTGGTACTGCCGCCCACAGGGTCAAGGCTCAAAACCCTGCACAGTCAGTGGGGGCAGGAGGCCCCTGGCTGGTTTTGCCAGGGCCTGTGAGGAAAGCAGCCTCCCAATCCAGCCAGCAAAGAGTGGAGACTGTGATGGATGGATGGAATTTGGGAGGGGGAGAAAGAAATCTCCTCCGTCTATTTCTCAGATAAGGAGACTGAGACAGACGGGAGGTTCCCACCCTAGTTCTCAGCATGAATCCAGTCGTAGGTCTTCAGTCTCCGGTCTCAAGCTGCGATTTCCGGGCCTGTGAATGGAGGAGGAGACGTCCAACAAGGCTTGCGTTCTCCCTTTGGAGTGCACGCACCGAGCGCAGAACTCACCTTTAGGGTGTTGGTTTCCCCTGTCCCAGCTGTGCGTGTCCTGTGAGAACCACCCAGGGGGCCTCACCACGGCAGCTGAATCAGTCCGGGGTGTGAGTATCAGTATCTTCGAAACGCTCTCCAGGCATTTCCAACACGCAGTGATCAAAGGAGCCAAGTCCTGACTGCAAAATTGGAGCATGAGTGATGAAGACAGGAGGTCCCCGTGGGTCATCAATTTCCCAGGTTTTTAATTCCTCCCTCCCTCCCTCCCTCCCTCCCTTCCTCCCTCCCTCCCTCCCTTCCTTCCTTCCTTCCTTCCTTCCTTCCTTCCTTCCTTCCTTCCTTCCTTCCTTCCTCCCTTCCTCCTTTTTTATTTGCTCAAAATATTTACTGTGCACATACTTAATGTCTGACACTGTGATATAGGTGCTGAGAACACATCTGCGAACAAGACAGGCGAGGCTCCCACCTCACTGAGCTTACGGTTTGGAGGGGAGAGGAAATAGGAGTGAAGGGCATTGCCACGCCATAAACATATCATTAAGAACCGTGAGAGTCCAGAAGTCCTGGGAGCTCCCGGGAGCCTGGCAGGGAGATCTGACCAAAGCAGGGGTGGGGAGAGGGCTTCCCTGAGGAAATGCTGCTGAGCTGAGGTCCAGGGCATGAGTTGGCATCAGCCAGGTGGCTTAGGGCCCTGCTGCAATGGGGCTTCCCCCCCGTGGCTGGCATCTCTTGGCAAGATCATTTTCAATGGTAAGTTTCTAATAAATTAGAAAACGTCAGATATCAAGACTGAAAAACACATTCTGTCACTTATCTTTCCTTTGTTTCTTTTGGTTATAATGCTAGCTGTCACCGTGTGTGTGTGTGTGTGTGTGTTGTGTGTTTGTGTGTGTGTGTGTGTGTGTGTGTTAGGATGGGATTGGCAGATACCAGGACAATTTTGGGAAAAATAATGGACACAGCTATCCTTGACCTTTGGCCAGAGGGGCTAATTTAGGAGTGAGGGCTTTTTGAGGGGGATATGCTTATTCCGTTTTGATGGGGCAGAGATCGAGGGACCCATGTGACTTCCAATCTCAGACATCCTTTTCTTTGTTTGGAATGTTGATGGACAAGTTTTTCTTTAATCTATTTATAGAGACATTTCTATATCCATGCATCAGAATAGCAAGCAAGTGTAATTCTGAAACAGAAGCTGTCATTAAAAACACTTTTAGCTACTGAATAATTCTCCTTCTCCACCACAGATATGCAATCTTTTTATGAGAAGCAAATGGAGGTTTTAGTTTACTTTGTTTAGCATATAGTCAGAATGCATTAACCTTACGTAATACATGAACACCATTAGATTGTGATCTTCAATGAGTGTCAGGCAATATTTTGAGGATTTATTCAAGACCCTCAGGAGATTAGATGAAGGGACAACAGCAGAAGAACATTCCGGGTGGTAAGAACAGCATGCGCAAAGGCCCTGGGGCAGGAGGAATCATGGCAAGTTTAAGGAACAGAAAGGAAGCCAGAGTGGCTGGAGCTCAGGAAGACAAGGTGAGATGGTGCAGCCTGAGGTTGGAGAGGGAAGCAGAAGCCTGGGAGCAGGTTAGGATGCAGCCAGAATCAGATGGGCACTCTCCCAAGTTACAGCACCATGGACCCTAGCTCCAAGACAAACCTGGAGAAAGACGGCCCAGGAATCTAGAATGTGGGCTGCCTCTGAGCAAGGAGCCCCAGCCCCACCACTGATTTGCTATGTGGCTTGAGGCCAATTACTTAACTTCTCTGGCCCATCTCTGCAGTGCAGAAGGTAGATAGCACGCTCTCAGATGTCCCTTCCGCATCTCTGGCTTTATACTTTACGGAGGCAGTAGCAGGTTAGCGTAGTGGTTAGCTACTCAGCCTGTAGGTGAACGGGATTCTAACCCAATCCTGGCAGCCACGGGGCAGCACTGCTCAGATCCTCCTTCCAGAAAGGACTCTCTGTGCAGCTGTCAGGAGTGTGGGTAGCTGTTAACACTTTCAGGGTATTTTAGCAGGAGGTCCTGCTCTTCTCAGGGCAGCCCCCAGCCCCAACCAGGGTGGTGGCACCAGGGTCTGGCAATTTCCACCCAACCTGGGCCTCCTTTGCTGGGCACTGCTTGCCCTGCGGCTCCTGCAGCCAGCAGAGACCTTGGGGAGCCTGCCCAGCCGCCCAGGGCTCCCCCAGCCTCCTGCTTCCACCTCCTTCCTCTCACAGGATTAGCCACGAGAAGCTGTTTGTCCTCCGACTATCTCAGCACCATGCGCCTGCGCATGTAGATTGTTTAGCATGGTCCCTGGCATATGTAAAATGCGGTGTGCGTAGTCTTTGTAATATTTTAACCATTTTATCAAAATGGTAATTTAAGTGTACCTCAAGGAACCAGAGAAGCTTGTGTTGCTAAGCCGTCTGTCCCCCTGGGGTTTCTGACCCGGCACTTCCTCTGCCCGAGGTCTTCCTCCACGTCGGGTGTTCAGCGCTCGGAGCCTCCCCGGGCTGACGGCAGCCCGGGACAGAGCCCCTCAGAGCCTGGAGGCCTGGCGCAGAGCCACGGGGAAGGTGGGGCGAGGAGGGCTGGCGTTTGGTGGCAGCGCGGTCAGGCCGATCTATGAGGCCTTTCCCAGGAAGGGTGGCTTCAACTCTGCCCTGGAAGTGTGGCCCGAGCCAGGCTGCCGATCCATCTCCTGGGCTGTCAGACATTTCACAGGCGCCTGTCTGGCCCGGAGACAGTTGATAAGCTGTGTTTCTCCTCGTGGTCCTGTAGCTCTGGCATTCGGAGTTGCATTTTGGGTTGTGCCTACTTGGGGCCCTGCAGTGTCTGTCTATTTCAGAAGGGGTGAAGACAGCAAGTAGAGAATGGAGCGGAGAGGAGGGCAAAGAGCAAGAAGGAAGGGATGAAAGAGAACCTTGAACCTGAAAAATGGGACGTCACAGAAAAAGTCTGGGATTTTTGGTCCTAGAGTTTGCTGCGTGACATCAGCCTCTCCCCTGGAGTGTGTATGTACGCAAGAAATAAACGCAGACCAGGCTCATGGTTCTTAAAGTCTGTGGCTGTCAAGCTCAATTTGAGAAGCTGATGGAGAACGTGGCCCCTGTCCGGAGAGAAATGTACACACACCCAAACTCCTTCCTGTGGCAGGACCTCGTTCTGGCTGCCTTGCTGCTCGGAAGTCTCCACGCCTACCTGCCTGGCTTGCACCCTGTCACATCCCGGGTGCCAGCTCACCTGTTACTCCAGGAAGGCTGCCTTGACCTCTGCACTTATTCTCTCCCACGGCACCCTCCTTTTTCCTTTAAAGCATTCACTGCCATTTGTAATAATGTATCTGCTTGGTTGTTCACTTATTATCTGTTTTACTTATTGTCTGTTTTGCTGCTAACTTGCATGCTCCATTTGAGTATGGTGCGTCTGTTTCCTTCAGCAATATGTCCCCTGGGTCCGGCATAAAGTAGGGACCCAGGGCATATTTGTTGGATGATTAGCCGGCCGGATGGGTGGATGGATGATCCAACAGCTGTTTCTGAATGTGTTTCTGTGCAGGAATATGAGAATGAACTCATGGCCCTGGAATGGTAAAGGCCCCTCCTCCAGCCTCGCAGTCCAGCCTCAGCCTTTGGGGTGGCTCTCAATGGTTCCCTGGTCTGTGGTTCTGGGCCCTCAACTTTCCTGGGAACTTTCTCCTTCCTGTGCCTCTCCTGCCTAACGTGGCCTGACACAGACCTGGGCACCAGCAGCCTTGTAAAGGCTTCTTTTATTTCATAAGACCCTGCAGGAATCTGCTCACACTGTGAGGGGAGAGTTTTAATAATACTGAGATTGAATTTCCCTCCAGCCTGGAGAGGGGAGGGGGAATTAAAGTCAGATTTAATTTGATTTGAGACAAATAAAGTACTGTGACATTTATTGCATACCTGAATTGCTGGAGAAAACATCCTGATGATTATGCGATGTTCATAGGGTGCCGAGGAGAAGTTCTGCGGGATACATCTGGCACGAGGCACCCAGCGGAGGTGGTGCTTCCGCTCCAAGTGGGGGTGAGCTTTCGCCAGTTCGTGCAATATCAGCATTTGTCCCTCCACCTCCTGTGCCTATGGGGCTACAGACCCCTAGGGGGAACATTTTCTAATCCGGGAAACGCTGTCTGTTCTGGCACCAGCCTTGGGTGGGGAAAGAATTGGAGGGAGCAGGCTGGGGCAGAAGATGGATGTGCCCAAGGAGCTGTGCTCTGGTCCAGCAGTGAGATGCAGGTGGCCCGGACCAGGGCAGTGCCAATGGGGGAAGGGCTGGGACCGCAGCTAGATGGATTTAGCCTTGGAAATATTCAGAGGATGGGGCCAGTGAGAGTTTGTCTTGCTCCCCAAAGTCCCTTTGGTCCTTTGGCTTCAAAACCACTAACGTACTTTCATCTTTTGGTTTTCTCGACAAAGCAGACATACAAGACTGTGATCAAATCTGCTAGAGTGCGCCACCCCTCACCCCAGGAGAGGACACGCTATTCATTTGTTCATTCATTAATTTATTCATTTAAAAAGTACTTATCGAGCTCCTATTATATGCCAGCTTCTATCTTAGTAGCTGGAGGTACAACAGTGAACACATCAGACGAAAATGCCTGCTCTTGTGGAGCTTATATTCCAATGGGGGAAAATAAACAGTAGATATAAAACATAAGATTATATAATGTAATAAAAAGTGATAAATGTCATGGCAAAAAGACGTGGGTAGAGAGATTTGTAGTGTGGCAGAGGAGGGACAGTGGCAATTTAAGTGGGGCAATTACAGTGAGTTTCACTGAGATAATTAATGCTTGTGTAAAAGTCTGGAGATGAGAGAGTGAGTCGTGGAGGAGGCATTGGGGGGGAAGATGTTTCCAGGCAGAGGGAGCATCCAGTGCAAATGCCCTGAGGCAGGAGAGTGTCTAGCACATACAATTTTCCTAGTATTTACTACATTTATTTTTTATTTCATGTATGCTTCTCAAAGCAGGGTACCTGTACTCCTGGGGTTCACTTCCATGTGTCAGGGGAACATGGGATGTTTCAGGATCAGCAAGGCTCACTTTGCTGGAATCTCAATTTAATGAAACTTTTTTTAACATTAAGAAGTTGAATACAAAAGTATTCTGAAATACTTTTTTTGTGTGTGAAAATATGAGACTTGCAAGAAATATGCTCATGTTTATAGCTGACTTCAGACGTCTCTTGAGAACTCTTATTTTGGGGACATGAGACAGTTGTACTCTGTCATCTTGGTCAGTTAGGTATCTTAATCCATTTGTGTTGCTATAAAGGAATACCTGAGGTTGGCAGCCTATATAGAAAGAGGTTTATTGGGCTCACAGTTATGCAGGCTGTACTAGAAACATGGCACTAGCAGCTGCTGAACATCTAGTGATTTAAATTCCCCTGGGCACGTCCATGCTTTCAGCTTATTTCCCTGAGGCTTTGGCGTATGCGTCAGAGTAGACCAGGCTGTATTGTGATACCAGATAGACACAAGCACATAACGGATCAGCACGTTAGACGTGCAGTCTTCACTTAGGTAAGAGTCGTGATCGAGTGTTCAGATCGGTAGGGTGGCTCATCTGCACGGGATCATTCAGAGACTCACACTCCTTTCATCTTGTGGCTCTTCCATCCTTGGAGTCTTATAACATGTGTAAACACACAGCAGAAGGGAAAGAAGACGGGAGGGGCAGGCATGGTGGGCTGCATGGACCAGGCCTGGGAGTGGCCCACATCGCTTCTGTTCTCATTCCATTGGCTATAACTCATCACGTGACCACATCGACTGCAAGGGAGTCTGGGAATTGTAGTACACCCCATGTGTAGGAGGAAATAAGACCCGATTTTGTGGTTAGCTGATAGCATCTAACAGTGTCTAACAGTCACAGTGCAACACTCAAAAATAGGCACTGAATCAAGGGCTATAGCATCCTGCAGGAACGGGCCCAGCGAATAGCTTCAGGCCCTGTCAGCAACCCTCCTGATACTTCCCAGCGTGTGCTTCCTGTGCCCAGCTTTCTGACCTCTCAGTGCAGAGATTACGGATGGAAGCAGCACCGTGATGCAGAAAGCAAGAGGCTGGAAGGCAGGAGACATGGGTTTTGTCCCTGTCATGATTTCCTGCGTCTTGTTTCTTTGCCTGATGACGTTTCTGTCCCTAAAAAGGTTGAGCTGTACCTTAGTAGTTCAGTCTTTGGAAAAGCAGTGGTTCCCCGTGGTAGGTGGGGAGAGGGAGAAACCTAGGAAGTGAGAAAGAAGCTAGTGGGAGAAGAAATGGAGGAAGGAATCTTATATTTTGTGGGTACTTACACATGCCAGACTCAGCTAGTTCTTTTATATGCATTAGCCCTTTTAATTCTCATGGCAATGCTCTAAAATGACATCTGACAAGCTCCATTTTACAGGTGAATAAACTGAGTCCAGAGTGGTGACTTAACATGTTCTCAGAGTCACACATCAAGTATATGACAGAGGAAGGATTCGAATCCAGGTATTTATGACTCAAAAGCCTATGCTTTTAGCCAGTAAAATGCAGCCCTGGGGCTTTCTAGTAAATCTACTTTCTTTTCCAGAGCTTTGGATCATAATCCCCTCTGCTCATAAACACATCGGCCCAGAGAGGTAGAGGGTTCTCCTGCTGCTGATTTAATATTTTGGAGGAAATAGGTTTATGACCTAAATATATTTCCTCCTGTTAAACGTTACAGCTTCTTTGAGCTTCACATTTGGCTTAACATTGCTTTATGGTGGGGCTGGAGTTTCTACAGTGGGTTTTGTCAGAGTCCTCCAGAGGCAACGATACTAACTTCTGAACTCCCTCCACTTCCATAATCCACCCTAAATCTTGTTAGGTCTATATCTGGATTAATTAGGGATTGCATGTAACAGAAAATCCAATCTCCTCTGACTTCTCCCACACCCTCCCAAAAAAGGTTTATGTTTTTCAAGTAACAGGAAATCTGGAATGAGTCAGTCCAGGGTTTACTCAGTAGTTCTATGATACCATTAGTGTATTTGGTATTATGCTTATTACCTCTTGGCCCCAAGATGGCTGCTGCACCTCCTGGCATGGCACCCAGATTCCAGGCAGGACAAAGGGCAGAGCATGAAGGGAAATGCAAAAATTGAAGCCATCCAAGTCTTTTTCCTTTCCAAAAGCTCTGAAATCTCATTCAGGATCTTTTTCTTATATTTTATTGGCCATGACTGAGTTACATTATCACCCTCATCTGCAAGGAAGAACAGGAAGTATTTTTAAACACACACCTTGCCTACCAGGACATAATTGGGATTCTATTAGTAATATAAAGAGTGAGTACTGGAGTAGGCAACTACTGATGTCTGCCACAATCTTCTAGACATCCCTTTATCTGCGCCGACATTCCGGGCCATTGTTATTTCTCTCTTGGACTCTGAAATAGCCTTCTATTTGGTATTTGCACATTCCCGCCTGACCCGCTTCCACTCTCCCCCGACCTCACATCATCTATTTTCTACTCTGTGGCTGGAGAGATCTTTATAGAACATAAATCTGGCCTTGTCACTGCCCTGCAGGATAATGTATTGAGTTAGTACTGTGTGTTTTATTTTTTGCTGCTGTTAAAGAAAAAATGGAAACATGAGAATTATCTGCCTCCCTTCTCCTCAAATTGATGTGCAGCAGCATCTCAACCGGCTCTTAGCAACCTGGGGCTGCTTTTGTCCGAGGACAGAGGAGCTGCAGGGATACTTAGTGATTGGAGGCAAAACTGTTCTGAGATGGGAGGGTATTCCTCAAAGTGAGGGTAGGTTATGGGGTTCTGTCACATCAGAACCTTGAGTTCTGATTCCTTGCAGTGACCTTGGAAGTGGCAGACTTGGGAAAATGGTGACATGGTGCATCCAGGGGAACTGGGCTCAGATGCCAGGGAACCAGCCTCGCCAAAGACTCCGTGTCCAAAGCTGAGGGAAGCGTCACTGATATAATACAGCTCTAAGGGGCCCCAAAGGATTGCAAAAGTCACAGGTATCAGGCAAGGCCAGCCTCGGGGGCCTGAGACCTGTTCAGGCACAGGGGCCCCACACTAAGAAGGGCACCGTGCTTGGTTTAATACTCCACTGCCACCGTCCTAGAGTTCTTAGAATAATCTTTGACTGGGAAGCCTGACATTTTCATTTTGCTTAAATCGTGTAGCTGGTCCTGATGTCAGGTGACAAGCGTGGCCAGAAGCCTTGGGGTACCTTTGTAAGAGCCTGGGGGTGCTGTGGGCAAGGAAGCCCCAACAATAACTTAGATGGGGTCTCCTGCCAGGCTAGGTGCTTAGAGTCGGATTTCATTGGATGGCAGGGACAAAGGGGAGGTGCTATGCTATTTCTTGTGCCCAAGTGTTGTGGAATGACATTTGCACCTGCCACACCTTCAGGGTCAGCACCCTGAATCTCAGCACCCACTCTAGTGTCACTAACTCAGTCCTGCCACCTTCTCCAGCGCCATTGCCTCTCTCCCCTTCTGGTTCTTTGTCCCAGATATACCCATGTCCATTGCCTCCTGGGACCTCTCTCTCTCTCTTCGCAGTCTTCTCATGTTGCATGCCCTCTGCCTGGAGTGATCATCCCCCTGCACCTTGGTCATTGTGAAACTTTTCTTATCCTAGGGATTCCATTTACATGACACTTCCATGAACACCCCTCTCCCTAAATCTGGATTATGCTCATTCAGCATCCAGCATAATGGTAAAGAGCTCAGAATCTCAGCTCCTCATCTTCCTAGCTGTGTGATCTCAGGCAGGTTACTTCACCTCTCTGTGCCTTGGTGCTCTCATCTGCAAGAAGGGCATACCAGTCATTTATCTTTGGCTTGTCGTGAAGATTATTATTATTATTATTTGTTAGGCGAGCATGAAAATGAGGTTTATGGAGGAAAGAAAGATAGGATTATAGGGCAAAAGCAAGATATAGGTTTACAGAGCATGGTGCAAATGATGACCGGACCCATTGTGGCAGCAGGGGACACAAAAGGAAGGGCAAAGAGAGAGAGATCGGCCATGGTCTGCATCTTATTTTATAATGCCTGGATAGGGACCTCCCTTGTGGTTCAGAGGTCACCCTGGAACCACTTTGATTGGATGGTTGGGAGTCACGTGACCTGAGCCTTAACAACGCATGTGGGTTCTAGGTCACTTTCTGGACTTTCTGGTAGCCATGCTGCTTGGCCTGTGGGATAGAGAGTCCTCTGCATTCTTTTGCAGCTGGCGCACCAGGTTCTGAATGGCAGATTTGTAGGGTATTCCCTCCTCCCCCATGATGGAGAATTAGGGGGGCAGGAAGAAGATGGGAGCAACAGCACCCATTTTCATCCCTAGGAGACCTGGGATCCCTCACTGTCTACCTAACATTCCCCACTCTCTATTCTAGAGGCCGAAATCATCGGGTAGGGGCATTGGCTCCTCTGGCTGCTTCATGCCGAGTAAGGGTCGACGATCCCTATTAGGTGGCTTCCCGTAGGTTCTCCAGGGGTCTCCCCAGGGGACTTCAGTGTACGGTCTCAGTAGATTGCTGTAGCTGTAGGTGAGGAGGTAGGCGCCAGGGCTGGCAGAGAAAGTAGGACCATTTGTCGCTTGGTGGCTTCTAGACAGTATGACATAAATTTAGTTAAAAAATTTGTGAAGATCAGTCACACTATAAGAATTCCCAGGATGCAAAGTAATGGAGTGACTAAGGGAATTATTAAGGACATCCATCAGGGCCTGGAGGTCTTGCCTCGTGTCTGGAGATTGGGGGCAGACTCGAGGATGGCACTGAAGTTGTGCAGATTAAATGAGATAATATATGTAAAGCACTTAGCACTGTGCTCGGCACAGAGACAGCACTGGGAAAGCATCCACTAATTTTGTTTCTGTTAGTTCTTGTCCTTTTCCTTGCTTCCAGCATTTAGCACAGTGCGTGGAGCTTAGTCAATGATCACCGAGTATTTATGGGATCGAGTTGTGTGGCTGGTGGTACGTGCAAACAGTAAGGTGACCCAGAGTCCGCGTTTGTTACTCAGAGGAGAGCTAGTTCCCTCCCGGCGCCATAGTTGCAGATGGGCTCAGAGACCAAGACCCCGGCTTTCCGAGGAAACTGTGGTTTACCTCGAGCCTTCAAGGTTTGCTTGAGCCTGTTTGACTCTTAATCCTAATCTGACTTCACGACTTAGTTTCAATCACAGGGCTCCCGTTTTGCTTCTTGTAAACAAAACCTACCTTATAGCCCCATTGAGAGTTCCTTTTGCCAACTCTCTTCTTTCTCTGATTAAAATTCCCACTATGCCAAAAGTGGAGAGCTCCCTTCTTCACTGGTGCTGACTTTGAATGAATATTTCTGGTCCGGAGAGCCCACCCTGGTCTGTCCTTTTAAGCCAGCCCGAGACACCCACATGCTATGGTTTGAGTGTGTCCCCCAAGTTCATGAGTCAGAAATCTAATCCCCAGTGCAACAGTGTTGAGCGGTGAAACCTTTCAGAGGTGGTTAGGTCATGAGCATTCTGCCCTCATGAATACACTAATGTCGCTACTCCGAGAGTGGGTTTGTTATGAAGGCGAGATCAGCCCTCTCGCTCTCTTGCCCTTCTACCTTCCCCCATGGGATGACGTGGCATGAAGACCCTCGCCAGATGCTGGCCCCTTGATCTTGGACTTCCAGCCTCCAGAAGTGTAAGAAATAAATCTCTGATCTGCATAAATCACCTGGTCTCAGCTATTTTGTCATTAGCAGCACAAAATGGCCTCAGACACCACATGTGCACACAGAGCTCTTGGTGCCCTTCATGCTTGGAGGGGTCTGTGTCACCCACTTTGGGACAGTCTCTCAGGCCTTGTTGCTGCTCTAGTTACCTCCATGCTGTTTTTTGAGAGAGACATTTGGACACCAGGAGAAATAGGGCAGAGAATGGTTCAGCCGATGCACACACTTGATCTCATGATGTCCGTCTTATGCATTATGCCGCATTGCAACTCTGGTGAGCTGGGAGGGGCAAAATAAGAAACTCTTACCTAAATCCCCAAAGAATAAAGCAGTTATAAGTGGAGGTCATCAGGTAGAAATGTCTGCAATTCCTGCAGTGGATGACCTAAGTATCCATGCTCAATTATTTTCAAAATCTAATCAAAATCCCCTTTGAATTAATACCTTCCACCAGGCTAAGCCAATGAATTTCGGGTCCTCCTGGCTCATGGGTGGGGCATGTGTCCTGGGCCTAAGCCAGTGACGGCATCTTGTTTCCCTGGCCATAGTGACTGGTGCAGACGTGTGCATGTGACCCAGTCAGAGCTCATGAGATGGAAGAGCCTTTTCCTGGGAATTTTGTTGAGGAGACTCTTTCCCCCCTCCTCCTACTCAGCTCCAGGACACTAAAGCTGGGAGTGGAGGAGATGCTGTGGCTCCTCTCTCGTCCTCTCTTCTTCCGCCAGGGCCTGCTGCTGGGCAAACCCGACTGGAAGCCACTGGGCAAGGTGGCCTCAGTGAAGCACTTGCAGGGTCTACACGAAATCTCTGCAGATACTATGCAAAGCAGACATCTTATAACGTGGAGGGGAAACTTTGTGTGAGAGTATGGTCCTCCCAGAGGAAGAAAAACTGAGATGAAGCAAGAGAGAAGTTGTGCTGGGGACAAAATATGTACCACTTTTCCCTACTGGAAGCCCAGCAGCGGGGAGCACCCAGATTCGGAGAAAAAGGTGCATGACATCTCGCTCTCTCCGATTGGGTCAGGTGAACATCTCTGAACCGATTACTGAGGCCAGGGGAATAAGATACGTTGACCGCCTTCTCAAAGCCAGCCCTGCCCAGGGACATTTTGGGTATATAAACCAATAAATCATCTTTTTGCTTGAACTGGTTGGCGTTGGATTTTCTATCATTTGCAACCAAACAACCATTCCGGTTGTTTCAACCGGAATTCAGGTCTCAGGAGTCCTAGATCTTTCCAAAGAATCCCATAAAATATCCATCTCTTCCCTGCTACCCACTGGTCATGAACAAGACTGATCCCACAAAGAGGTCGAAGCCAGATTTGGGATCTATCCCTGCCCCAGGATCCTGGAGTGGGGGGGCATGGGTTCTTCTCCTCTCAGCTCCTAACAGCTTCTTCTAAGAACATTATTTCCCCCTCATTTTACCATTTAATAGGAAATATTTTAAAATATTTAAAATGTTTAAGTAGGTTAATTATTTTCAAAAAGAACAGTGAAGTTTTCAAAACTGCTTCTGTCAGTAAATTTAAAATACCATAAATAATTTAGGGCCCAATTTTCCCTCCACAATGAAGAATTAAGAAGCTTCAATCTCTCAAATATTCTCTTTAAGAAAGCTACAATTTATCCCTGGCCTTTCTCTGGCCTCAGAACTTGGCAGGATAAGTAACCCACAAGATTCAGGGTTGGATAGATTATCAACTTTGGCAGCTGAAATTCCTTTTCAGTAAGAAATGTCTCTTTTTAATTGGAGTTGCTTTCAGGGACATTCAAACCCTCCAATTTTATCCCGTGTGAGCAGAAGAGATGAGATTATTTATGGCCATTTTGCAGATGCAAAAACTGAGAGTCATTAAGGTTAAAAAATTGGAGTAAGTTTCCCTTCTAACAATTGGGTTTCTTTTCTCTGGAGGAGTGGGATTTAGACTTATTCTAAAGACTGAATCACTCAAGGTAGAGCAGGAAGTATAGCTCATTTGGGGGAAACGCAGAGACTCAAATAAAGGGACGTTATATAGGTGCAAGGGGGATTGAAGGGGCCAGGAAGGGACGTTGAGGCAATTAATAACTTGTTACAGTGGAAAACCTTTAACACCCTTAGGAGTTAAGGCAACAGTGAGGGGAATGGTGTTACCGTGTTCCTGGAGTCCAGGAAAGCTGGAGTTGGGGCAGGGGGAGAGGGAAAGGAATACTCTGATCTCATCCTCTCTCCTCCTGCCCTGCAGACTCTGACAGTGGCCCCCTCCGTCCAAACACAACTAGAAGGCAGAGGGCAACCCAGGTGAGGCTGTCCCCAGTGGACTGGGGTATGTAGCAGAACACAGTAATGTAGAGAATGAAGCAGGGTGGTGGGGGGGTGAGAGGGGAGGCAAATAACTAGTACGGTGATCATTATCCTTTCATCCTTAAAAAATGTCACTGTCCTTCTGACTCAACAGAAATGTATTTGGTTTGCCACTTGCATAAACAGTTTCACTTGTGTCCATATATTCTCAGCAAATGGCTCTTTCTCACACCAAATCTTCTATCACCCACAAAATGTAGTCATTCTGGTTGTGATTTGCCTCCATTCCATTTTGGAGCCCTCTGGTGACCTTCCGTGATCTGCAGAACAACCCAGGGTGATAAAGGTCCATTTTACAGATGAGAAAACTGAAGCTAGAGAGTTTAGGAGCCTTTCCCCAAGTTACATAGCTATCAAATGGCAGAGGAAGGGGTTGGAGCAGGTGCCCTGACGGACAGCAATAACCACCACCTCCTTGTGAGGCAGAAGGGGGGGAACCGAGGGAAGGAGAAAGAACCAAAGGAAGGCAATGCCCGCGGCCTGTGCTGCCTGTGGGAGCTGGCGGTCCTCACGTCCCTTCTCATCCAGTGGTGCCCATCTGTGTTCTGAGAGCACTTAGGTGCCTTGGGTTTCCTCAGGCCTCCCCCGCTTTTTACCTAAATAGCTCTACTTTTATCTGCTGGACACGCACTGGAATGCTATGTCAGATCTCTGATGGTTTCTGTTGCATAGCTCTGTTACGTAAAGTTCTTGGGCATTCTATCCGCTGCTTCTAGTGTCTGCTGACTTTTGCTCATGGTGCATTGTTTCCTTTCCTTTCTGTGATTGCTGGATTGAGAGCTTGTCTTCAGTGGGACTTTATCTGTGGGAATCCTGTGTGGTCTGGTGAGGTGGTGTGTCTTTCCTGCTCAGTGTTATTTTTACTTCTTCGAGGTTACCAGGGGTGGCAGCAGCCTGGGGCTGGTTTTCATGTTAATTGACCAGCTTGGGGTCCAGGGTAAACTAAAACTCCAAGTCTATGTGAGATACAAGACAGAAATGGTTCCTTACCATATCCCTGTGCTAGTGGGCGGCACCATTCTGGTTCATATTTTCTCTGGGATGTAGTCTTTGAACTATTCTGTTTTAGACATACATCTATGGTCCAATTCCTTTCCTTCCTGTACCCAGAGCCTCATCTCTCATCCCTCTACAGGCATCAAACCATCTTGTTTGAATAACATATGTCTCAGGGACAGTTTCTATGTCCACACTGAGATACTTCTAGAACTTTCTTGTAAGATTGGGCATGCATTTAAAAGGATGTTTATCATAGTTATCCCTCATTTTTAGGTGTTTTGTTCCATGACGGTTTTCAAGATATCCTCTCTTAATTGTGCTGGAAATGATAGGCCTTTGATTTTTTTTTTTTTTGAAGAAAATGTTCCATACCTAAAAACAGTGTCTGAAACCCAGTGGTCTTGTCCATTGCCCAAGTTTCACAAATAAGGAAATGTCGGTGCTCGAGACCAGAAACTTATACTATATTGAGACACATAATACTGTCTGTATGTATTTGACCATTTTGCCTACAAAAATCGATTTCAAATGGTTTATCTGAACATAAGATCACACAGTGACTCAACTCATAGAATATCCAAGTTAGAGGAAACTTAGGAATCACTTAGAGAAATAATTCCTAAACTG
>CAUYSK010040256.1:0-19633 GCA_963575035.1 Avahi laniger | reverse complement strand
ACTAATTGGTCATTCGGGAGTATGTGCCTAAATTTCCTTGTGTTTGTACAATCTCCAAAGTTCCTCTTTTATTGATTCTTAGTTTTATTCCATTGTGGTTGAGAAAAAGATGCTTGATATGATTTCAATTTTTTTGAATTTGGGGGGACTTTTCTTGTGGTCTAACATGTGGTCTGTCCTGGATAATGTTCCATGTGCTGATGAGAAGAATATATATTCTGCAGCAGTTGGATGAAATCATAGTTAAAAATACTTTGTTATGTAGTTCAGAATAGCTAGAAGGGGCCGGGCGCAGTGGCTTACGCCTGTAATCCTAGCACTCCGGGAGGCCGAGGCGGTGGATCACTCAGGTCAGGAGTTTGAGACCAGCCTGAGCAAGAGCAAGACCCCGTCTCTACTAAAAAATAGAAAGAAGTGATCTGGACAACTAAAAAAATACATATACATAAATTAACCGGACATGGTGGCGCTTGCCTGTAGTTCCAGCTACTCGGGAGGCTGAGGCAGGAGGATCACTTGAGCCCAGGAGTTTGAGGTTGTTGTGAGCTAGGCTGATGCCATGGCACTCTAGCCCAGGCAACAGAGCAAGACTCTGTCTCAAAAAAAAAAAAAAAATAGCTAGAAGGGAAGAATTGTTCTCTACAGAAAGAAAAGATAAAAGTTGGAGGTGCTAATTACACTGATTGGATCATTATTCATTGTACACAGGCAACAAAATATCACATGTACCCCCAAAATATGTACAACTATCATATTTAATATATAAATAAAAATACATCTGAAATATTTGAATAAACTTTTCCCCAAAGAAGAACAATCAATGTCCACCAAATAAATAAAAATATGCTCTTACTCTTTTGGAATGTGGGAAAGAAAATTTATTTCCCTGAATTAACATTCCATACCAACTACATTTGCAAACATTTTAAAAAGTCTAAAATTCTAAGAATTGTTACATATGTGAAGCAGTAGGAATTTATACATTTTTGGTGGAATTAAGTTTGTGCAAATACATGGAAAAGCAAATTATCATTATCTAGTAGAATATGAATGAGTTATGGCCCATACATTCTCCTCATGGTTATATACCTTTGGTAATATTTGTGAGTATGTATCAAGAAACATATAACAGAAAATTAACAACCATGTAGTTTCTAATGTAGCTTGAAGTTATCAAAATACCTATTGGCATAAAATTAATCAATGATGCTCTGTTTATGCAATCTAATATTATAAATAGAAAAATGAATTAGCCATGGTTATATACATCACACATGATTCTTAGAAACATAATGTTAAATGAATAAATTAAGTCACAGAAAATCACATACAGTGTGAATCCAATTTATTGTACAAAACTAAACAAAATTAAACAAAATATTTCTTAAAGACACATATATGGTTGCATATATATCCCTAAAATATGAAGTAGTTAGGTGACAAATAAATAGTTGTATATATGTACGTATATGTACATACATGAACAAAGCAAGGGAATGAGAAACAAAAAGTTTAAGGCAGTTTTTATCTTCACTAGGAAAGGTAGGAAGTACAACTAGGGAAATTAAAAGTGTTGGTAATATTCTAATTCATTGTTTGGCTGGTCAAAGGACAGTATTTATTTTGTGAGGATGTTCCTTAGCTTACATTTAGGATAGACATATTCCTTTCTATGTATCAAATGAAAATATAGTAATGAATTAAAAATGTTGAGTTGGTATCACTTAGCTGTTCTTCCCGAGGCTTTGGCACTTCTTTGCCTACTCAAAAAAGAAGAATGTCATGAGGGACTTATTAGGGCAGAGTATATTCATGAAAGAAAAAAGTCCAAATACATAATTGTGTTTGGGCTTCACATTTGATGTGTTTTAATTTTTGTGACAAAACCACACACCATAGAAGTTTCAAAGGGATTATGAGACCTGTCATAGAGACACCCACCTGCTCATTTTCTCTTTAAATCAAAGAAGAGACTTGAAAGCATATAACTGATTTCAAACTTGTGTATGTAAGTTGTTTAAAAAGCAGAACCTCGTTTCTCCTTAAGAAAGTCTTTTCCTGATGCGGGTATCAGGAATCTGCATTTGTAACTAACATCTCCAGAAGAAATGAATGAAGTAGGCTTCTGCTGATATTTTGGGAATCCATTCTACAGCAATGGACTTATACATTAACAGTGAAGAATAATTATTGTTCATTTCATTTTGCCACAAATCTCATTATACTGTAACCTTTACATCTGTGAGGAAAACATTGAGCCCCAGTAATCATGATTTCAAACATAAAAAGAGAGTGAGTCATTCTTCACTATAAAAAAATTGTCAGAATTCCAAATGTATTTTTCATAGCTGTGTTAATCTCAAGGAGGTCTCATCAGGTCTGTAATAATATATATAGAGAGAGATTTTGTGTTTCTGCCTATGCTTTATTACTGAGGGAATTATGAACATGTGCATCTGGAGCAGAAATCTTATATTTGTTAGAGCTATAAATCATAAGGTTTGTTCTAATTGCCATCTTCCAATAATCGTGCAATCTTAACTTAAGCAGAAAAAAAGAAACATTGATTTTGGCTTGTGAGTAAAGCTTTCAGTGACAGCAATTAATCTTATTTTGCTTTTTAAAACTGCACATTTGGTGTGACAATTATCAGAGATTAATGATATGGAGAACCACAATACTGTTTTCTAATTATAATTATAGCATGATATTTGGTGAACACTAGTTTCAGAAAAGCTTCTCAGAATCTCTTAGCAAATGCTGTCATGACTGTCATGGTGTGTGATGGTTTAACACAACTTAAATGTATATCTAGAAATTCCTGTTATAATTTAGTTCTTATGTTTGCTGTCTGATGAGTATCCTACCACCTAATCATCTTATTTCACATAGCTGTCCATCTCGATGACTTTTTGCCCTTAGCTAAGAATTAAAATAATAATTCAGACATTTTAAACTTATTATTTACATTACTACCTTAACAATTTGAAAAACATCCACACCTGACACTATTTATGATATAATTAATATCTGTCCATAAATACCAGAAATTCATTCCAAAAGTTTCCCCTCCAATTAGAATGGGGTACACATTCATTTTTGCCCTGGAAAAAGGAGGAAACACAGAATATGCCATCACTTCTATTCCAATACTAATCAAAATGTGTCAGCAAATCAATTGGAAAGAAAAGATCACATACGTTATTTATCTTGGTAATGCAAGTTTTTTATTTCTTTTTTTAATAGAAAATGGTTTTTAAATCTTACCTACACTGAGCAGCCTTGACATGACCCAGAATTGCAATCATTTCCAATGCAGAAAAGTAATTGGACAGGGTCAAGTTTGGAGCCACATTTTTAAAATTTATGAGAATCTTGACTTCAGTCTTACACATTGCCAAAGAATCTAACTGTCACAACTTAAATCTTAGGAGTCTCAACAGAGAACTATTTGACAAGATTTTATGTGGACTAAGATTCTTCTTCATTAAAGTTTAAGGGAAACTGTCCTCCCACTCATTTTTAATATTGCAACGAAACGAAAACACAAACCAAAGAGACAATCTTAGCCCATTTGGGAAAATATTTTTAAAAATTCAACTTATCATTGAGTAATACTTCACTGGAGACCATCCTTTTAAGTAAAGTATCACAAGAATGGAAGAACAAAAACCGCACATACTCACTACTAAATTGATACTTTTAGATCAACACTCATGTGCACATATGGTAGTAAAATTCAATGTAAATCAAGCAGGTGGGAGGGGAGAGGAGGGGATGGGTAATTTCACACCTAACAGGTACAATTCACACTATGTGGGTGATGAATATACTTATAACTTTGACTCAAGCTGTACAAAAGCAATTCATGTAACCAAAATGTTTATACCCCCATAATATTCTGAAATTAAAAAAAAAACTTATAGAAATCTATCTGTAATGTCTCTAGTGTTATTAGTTTTGTTTCATTTTGTTTTTTTTATTTCAGCACATAATGGGGGTACAGATATCTAGGCTACACATGTTGCCCCCGCCTCCGCCTTCCCCCCTAAGTCCGAGTTTCAAATATGTCCATCCCTCGGGTGGTGCGCACCGCACTCTCTGTACATGCATACACCCGTTCCCTCTCCCTCCTTCCCCCTCGTGCCCAACATCCAACAGATGTCATTCTTATATATGCACCCATGCGCTGATCAGTTAACACCAATTTGATGGTCAGTACATGAGGTGCTCATCCCTCCATTCCCGGGACACCTCACTTAGTAGAATGCGTTCCAGCTCCACCCAGGAATACACAAGAGGTGCCACATCACCACTGCCTCTTAAAGCTGAACAGTACTCCATGGTATACATATACCACATCTTATTAATAAACCCATGCACTGATGGACACTTGGGTTGCTTCCACATCCCTGCAACTGTGAACCGTGCTGCTATGAACATTCGACTGTTTCATTTTTACTACACACACACACACACACACACACACACACACACACACACACACGAGCTTTAAAAAATGAATTGCTGCCCATTTAGCACACTATAAAATTTATTCTACAGTAACATGAGCCTCCATTTTATCCAACTTGGTCTAATTTTGCTTATATGTCATAAAACAATTTATTTTCTGGAATATGCTGTTTTTATTACTGGCTTTGATTCTTTTTCTTTTAAACTTGGAGAAACGAAAGCATCATGTCTTCAGATGTATGAAACGATTAAATCAATAAAAAGAAAAACTTCCCAGTTCTTACATATGACTATATCTATATGTCATGATAAAGAGAAATTTGAATTTAGAAAATATGAACAGCTAATTATGGAACACCTCAGTGATATATTATACTATCATTTAAACAAAAATATAAACAGAACAAAAAGATGAACTTGTTAAGATAAAACTATATAATACTTGCACATCAATGAAAAAAGTCTGGAAGAAATCATGGAAAGCACACACAATCAATTTTTAAGTTTCAATTGTATCATATTCATTGATTTTTAATCTGGCCTTATTTTTTGATATTTTATTTTATTTCAAAGTATTAGGGGGTAAAAACGTTTTTGGTTACATAGATCACTTTTCTAAGACTTGAGTCACAGCTATAAGTGTGTCCATCTCCCAGATAGTATTCATTGTATCCAGGGGTGGCCCTTTTCCCCTCCCCTCCACTTCTTCCCACTACTTGATTTCCACTAAATTTTACATTCTTTTGTGCACATGTGCTCATTGGTTAGTTGTAGTTTAAGAGCTAGTACATGTGGTGTTTTTTTCTCCATTTTTATGATACTTAACTTAGGCTAATGGTCTCCAGTACCATCCAAATTGTTGCAAAAGGCATTAATCCATCCTTTTCTGTGGCTGAGTAGTACTCCATTGTATACATATAACAAATTTTTGTTAATCCACTCATGAATCAATGGGCATTTGGGTTGATTCCACACCTTTGTAACTGTGAATTGTGTTCCAAGAAACATTTGAGTGCAGGTATTTTTTTGATAAAATGGCATTTTTTCCTTTGAGTGTATACCCAGTAGTGGGATTGCTGGATAGAATAGTAGGTTTACTCTCAGTTCTTTGAGGAATCTCCATACTGTTTTCCACAGAGGCTGTACTAATTTGCAGTCCCACAAACAGTTTGTAAGCATTCCTTTTTCTATGCATCCACAACATCTGTTGGTTTTAGACCTTTTTTCTCCTTTCTTTCATATATGATTTCTTTTGTTTTTTATTTTTTAATTTTTTATTTCAGAATATTATGAGGGTACAAATGTTTTGGTTATATGAATTGCTTTTGTACTGTTTGTGTCAGAGTTATAAGTGTGTAATAAAAGCCATTTTAACAGAGGTAAGGTGATATGTCACTGGGGTTTTAATTTGCATTTCCCTGATGATAGTGACATGGACATTTTTTCATATATTTGTTGGCCATTTGTCTATTTTCTTTTGAAAAAGCTTCTGTTCATGTATTTTTCCCACTTTTTAGGGGGTCATTTAGTTTTTTTCTTGCTGATTTGCTTACGCTCTTTGTAGATTCTGGATATTAGCCCTTTATCAGATGTATAGCTTGTGAATATTTTTTGTTGTCTATTTTCTCTGTTAACTATTTCCTTAGCTGTGAAGAAGCTTTTTAGTTTAATTAAATACCATTTATTTATTTGTTTATTTATTTATTTATTGTTGCTGTGATTGTCATTGTGGTCCTGGTCATAAATTCTTTGCCTAAGCTGATATATAAAAGAGCTTATTCCTACATTTTTCTGTAGAATTCTTATGGTTCCATGCCTTATATTTAAGTCTTTTATCCATCTTTAATTAATTTTTGTGAAGAGTGAGAGAAAAGGGTCCTGTTATATTCTTTTGCATGTGGCTACCCTGTTTTTCCAGCACCATTTATTGAACAGTGATTCAATAATTTTTTTTTTAATTTTAGGGTATTATGAAGGTACAAACCTTATGGTTACACTTTTACCCAATGTACATTGTTGTCTGCTTTGTCAAAGATCGGTTGGCTATAAGTGGATGTGTTTATATCCAGGTTCTCTATCCTGTTCTATTGGTCTATGTCTCTGTCTTTGTGTCAATATCATGCTTTTTTGGTTACTATAACCTTGTAGAATTCTGGTAATGTGATGCCTCCAGATTTGTTCTTTTTGCTTAGGATTGCTTTGGCTACTCAATCTCTTTTCTGGTTCCAAACAAAGTGTAGAATTAATTTTTCTAGATCAGTGAAATGTGACATTGGTATTTAGGTAGGCATTGCATTGAATCTATAAATCACTTTGGGAAGTATGGGCATTATAACAATGTTCATTCTATTGATTCATGAGCAAGATATATTTTTCCATTTGTTTGTGTCCTCTGCAATTTCTTTACTCAGTTTTTCTTAATTCTACTTGTAAAGATCTTTCACCTCCTTGATCAAGTACACTTCTAGGTATTTTATTTTATTTGTAGCTATTATGAATGTTATTGTGTCTTTGATTAGACTCTCAGCTTGCCTGTTACTGGTGTACAGAAATGATACTCATTTGTATACATTGATTTTATAACCTGAGACTTTGCTGAATTTATTTATCAATTCCAGGCGTCTTTTGGTGGAGTCTCTGGGGTTTTTTAGATACAAGATAATGCCATCAGTGAAATGTGATAGTTTGACTTCCTTTTTCCCAATAGAAATACATTTTATTTCTTGTCTTGCCTAATTGCACTGGCTAAAACTTCCACACCATGTTGAATAGAAGTGGTGACAGTGGGCACACTTGACTTGTTCCAGTTCTTAGGGGGAATGTTTCCAACATCCCACTGACAGAGCTGAACAAATCATCAAAGCACAAAATAAATGAGAAAATAAAAGACCTAAACCAGGCTCTAAATCAAATGGACCTAACAGACATTTACAGAACATTCTACTCCAAAACTACTGAATGTACATTCATCTCAGAAGCATATGGGACATTATTCAAGACTGATCATATTTTAAGCCATAAAACAGGCCTAAACAAATTCAAAAAAATTGAAATAATATCATGTTTCTTCTCAGACCACAGTGGAATAAAACTAGAAATAAATCACAAGAGAAACATTCAAATCAACACA
The DNA here is from genome assembly GCA_963575035.1 of Avahi laniger. Lineage (NCBI taxonomy): Eukaryota > Metazoa > Chordata > Mammalia > Primates > Indriidae > Avahi > Avahi laniger. Next base: position 12,030 of record CAUYSK010040256.1, on the reverse strand, counting down.
AAATCATGGAAATTAAACCACCTTCTGCTGAATGATTATTGGGTCAAGAATGAAGTTAAGATGGAAATCAAAAGATTCTTTGAACAGAATGACAAAGGGGACACAAGCTATCAAAATCTATGGGACTGATTAAAAGCATTTCTCAGGGGAAAATTCATAGCCTTAAATGCTCACATCAAAAAGACAGAAATATCACAAATTATCAACCTAATTTCACATCTCAAGAAACTAGAAAAAGAAGAGCAAACCAAACTCAAAGCCAGCAGAAGAAAAGAAAAAAGAAAAGTTCAGGGCAGAACTACATGAAATGGAAAACAAAAAAAATAATTTAGAAGACCAATGAAACAAAAAGTTGATTCTTTGAAAAGATAAACATATCAACAGACACTTGCCAGATTAATCAGGAATAGAAGAGAAAGGACAATATAAGTTCAATCAGAAATGAAAAATCAGACATTGCAACTGATACCACAGAAATACAAAATATCATCTGTGAATACAATACAAATCTCTATGAATATAAACTAGAAAACATAGAGAAAATGGAAAAATTCCTGGAAATATATAACTTCCCCAAACTCAATCAGAAAGAAATAGAACTCCTGAACAGACCAATAATGAATAATGAAATTGAAGCAATAATAATAAAATCTTCCAACAAAACAAAGCCCCAGACCAGATGGATTCACAGCCAAATTCTACCAGACCTACAAAAAAGAGATGGAACCCATACTACAGAAATTATTCCATAACATAGAGAAGGGGGAAATTGTCCCCAACTCATTCTATGAAGCCAGTATTACCTTGATACCACAGCCAGAAAAGAACACAACAAAAAAAAGAAAACCTCAGACCAAAATGTCTTATGAATATAGATGCAAAATCTTCAATAAAATACTATTAATAGCAAACCAAATTCAGTAGCAGATCAAAAAATTAATCTACCATGATCATACGGGCTTCAACTCAGAGATTCAAGATGACTCAACATATATAAATCAGTAAATGTGATTCACCACATAAACAGAAGCAAAAGCAATGACCATATAATCATCTCAATAGATTCAGAAAAAGCATTTGACAAAATTCAGCACCCTTTCATGATAAAAACCCTCCACAAACTAGGCATAGAAGGAACATGTTTCAAAATTATAAAATCCATATATGACAAACCCACAGCAAAAATCATGGTCATCCTTATGATGTAATTCAAATTCTAAAATTTTCTGAAAACTGAAGTGGAGAAAGTATCACATCATCAATTTTTCATATATATATGTTTTCTTTAAATATCTATAAATTTGATAAATTTTCAAATTCTAAGTTATTATAAAACTTAATACAATGTTTGCTTTATTTAAGCATAACATTTGAGGATTGTTGGCATAAGTAAGTCAGAATTAGTAGCCCTTTTACTATAAAAATGGAAAGAGCTTATTAGACATGCCCTGTTCTTTGCCACAGGAAGCGGTCAAAGAAAATTGCCCACGCTTTACTATTTTATTTTCTTTGTTGAATTTAGAGAGATAATACAGTAATTACAAACAATCGATTCAGTCACAGAATTAGAGATTGGAGGTTGTATTCATTAAAAAATATATAGCTGAAACAAATGTCCTCACAATGTGAACTCAAGTTGTTTGAACATAATAAATCATTGATTTATCAATAACCAAGAAAATTATTTTAAGTCATTTTTAGTTTATCAGTAAAAAGGGTTAGGTTTAAATTTCCTATATAATAAAATCAGAATTCTACATAAAATACCTAGAAAAGTGAAGATAAAATTTCTTAGATCCTCATTTTCAGTTATTTACATTTAAAAGAAATGAGTGGAAAGATTCAAGTACCAGTTCATAAAAGGATTGTGACATGGCTGTATTGCCTTTCCAAATTTACTTTGATTTATAAAGTAGATTTCAGAAGTTTTCAGGAATATATTATACTAGTCTTAAGAAAGAGACAGATTTATATTTCAGTCAATTATACTAGCAATGCTTTCATTTTAGCAAAAGAATATGAGAATAAAGTGAAAGTAATATTTAAAAAATAAAATTGTTAAGTATCCATGTAGGTTTGGATGTAAGTGCTAAAGTTCTTCCCTCCTGTAGAGACTCTATGACCTAATTTTGTTAATAATAACTCCTTTGTCTATTTCACATACTTTTTATAAATAAACTAAAGATTAATTTAAATGGCCAAAATTTCCCAATAAATGTAAAAAAACATCTATTGGAAAAAAGAAGCTGCAAGACCTCAGAATGTAAAAAGAGATTAACAGATTATATAGTCACTGATAAGCCTAACATTCTATAATTATTTGTAGTTTAAAATTAATTTTTAAAATGAACAAGACCTCAGTGATCATTTAATATGAACTCCGCTCCTTACGTTAGGCTCAGTAGAAGCAAAACCTAAGCTGAATATTCTCATTCAAAAGAGTTAATGCGAAAGTGCTCTCAGGTGAAACCTATGTGGGAGGGAGGCATGAAGGACAGAGCGCAAACAGAAACTCTACAAGGATGTTCATTCAACGGAAGCCTGTATTCAGTTTACTTGCTCCTAGTATAATACCTGGTATTAATATATAGCAGATATGCAGAAGTGTCTTCAAATAAATACCACACCATTAATTGACCAGTTTGAATTCAAAGGACTGAGGTCCTTTAACCTCAGTGTGTTGCCTCCAGAAGTCCAAAGCTCACAGTCATGTCCATGTGAGTAAGATAGATCTATTAGCAGCCGCTGGCTTTGGGTCCACAGTCCTGTAAAGTGTGTCTAGGCAGAGCACCAACAGCATTTAACAAAGCTAGTGATTTATAGTTTAAGTCCTTGAAATGTGTATTCCACATCTTTGCAGAAGAGAATCAAGCTATCTTCTAGCAAATCAAATAACTGCCTTAGTGGAGGGATTCCACCAGAGGAGGCAGAGTAGGTCAGCGTGTTACTCAGAGTAACACTAGCTGTTGTAACAAAGAGATCCCCACCCCCATGTGCAGCTTCTTAAAGAAAATATATAAATATTTCTCAAGTGTGAAAATTCTAGGATCTTGGATAACTTTGCTGCAGGATTCCTGGTTCTTTTCATTCTATTCCTTTGTCACCTGATAACACATTGTTCTCATGTGCATCTAAAAACCAAGTAAGGAAAGTTTCTGTGTTTATACTTGGAAGAAGGGGAAGAAGGAGAGAATGGTCAGGTAAGAGACACATCACCTCAACTCTAATTTATTGGAGAAAACTTAGTCATATATTCATGCTTAGCTGCGAGAGAATTTAGGAAATATAGTCTAGCCATATTCATGTCTATAATTACATTACAAAGAAAAAAGGAATAATGAATTTTAATGGACATCTAGCAGTACCCACTATGGGCTTCAATGTAGTTAGCTGTTTTTCTATCTATGAAGAATCCTAAAACATTCCTAACTGAAAATCAAGGTGACAGTTACAGGTCCCCACACTTAACTCTGTGTTTACTGAGAAAGAAAAAATGGTATCACTTTGTTAGAAGAGAACATCCTTGAGTGTAAGGCACAAATTATCCTCTCTAGCAGTTACCAATATCTTCTAAGTATTTTTGCAAAATCTGAGTGCAAGCTACTCTGTGCAACTACTAGTCCTAACTTCAAATATGAAGACCAGCTAGCAGGCAAGCATCTGAAGTCATCTCTGGCAATCAGCTAAAATTCCAAAAGAGAATGATTTATGTTAACAGTGAACAAGTGATTTTGTCATAGTATAAATATCAAAATTATGTAATATGCCTTCTAAGAAATTGTTTTATATAATAAATGGAGATGAACAGACAGAAAAACTCAAAAGATTTGCTAACTTGCATAAGACAATTATTAAGTCAAACTTTGCGAGAATACTCGTATTAGCTGTTTCTCTACATAAATACTGTAATTAGTTCCATGAAGTTATGAATATAGATTAAATGTAACATAACAGTCAATTTTAGAAAAGTTAAACTAGCATTTTCAATGTGCATACTAAGTTGAAGCATAAGAAATTTCCAATATTCAATTGTTCTTAATGTACTAAATTAGCTAATCCATATGGTTCAACCTAATATTATAGCTTTTAATTAATGCACTTAAAAATATGTATGTGATTTTTTTTTACAAAGGCAGTTTATTTCCACTAAATAAATATAGAGTATTTAATATCTCACTGGTATTATCTGATAAATTCATATTTATCTCATTTTTTATTTCAGTCTTACCTGCATGGGGCTATTTAACATCTATATACTTACAATACTATATATCTTTATAGTACTTTACTATGTGCATAGTGCTATTACTGTAACATTTGATCCATAGAATGGCCCTTTGGAGCTGTTAGGGCAGTTACTACACGCCCCATTTTATAGGTAAAGAGATAGAAATTCATTATTTAAAAGTCATGTTCTAATAGAATTCCTTCTAAGAGACTTTTTTTACTAAAATGTATAATATCTTTGGTCCTCCCTCATGTTTCCCTGGTATCAATACATATCTCAATTAGAGCACTTATTTTGGGCATCTCGAATGCCTGTTCAATCATACATACCTCTTCCTAAAATGACTCTCTGTCTCCAGCTGCCTGGCACAAAGAAGACACTCAATAAATGCTTGCCAATTTGCATATTCTTTACTAGTAACAAGGCAACTCTCCTACACACACATTTGGGAGTATATTATAATATAATAGATTTTAATGAAAATTGAAATGGGATAATTGGGATATGGATTTCATCACAGAAATGTGGACAACTTCACACTGACCAGGAGACGTTGCTCTTTTAAATATTTCGTGAATGTTGAGGCTTCTCAACCCCGGAGGAACTTCTTATCACCCTCCAGTCCCTTTCTTTTTATCTTTCCCCTTATTATAAGCACTTTCTCCATTGCAAATGGAAAAGAAAATTCCTCTTTTTATTATTCTCTCTCTCTTGACCCCCCTTCAGGTATCCATATTCTCCTGAAGTTCTACTCGAAGAACTTATGATATAATTTTTCCAAACAAAGATATTTTCTTCAATAGAGAATTCTAGTATCAGTTGTCAATGTTCTTTTAGCATTCCCGTATAAATATTAACAAATCTCACACACCAAGCAAGAGAAAAGTGAAGAATCCCAACACATGACTATATTCCACCCTGTAAAAGCAGAACTAGATCCTGAGACAGGGAGATGCAGATTATCAAAGACTGACACTAAGGAAATTCCAAACTTATTCTAAAAATGAATACCAAAGCCACTGAATTTTATAGTTTAACATTTATATTTCATTCTTTCAAATTACTTATGAGGTCTCGTTACTCAAGACAAGAGTTAGTTGAAAAAGTGCCATCTAGAGGGCAAAAAGAAAAATTGTAGACAAGGCAGTTTGAAATATCTGCAGCATTGAGATGTTTGATCCTTCAACAACTCATGTCAATTCTGATTGATTATCCCACTTATAAGCTTCTTGAAAATAATTAATAAATGAATTATGATACTTGCCCCATATCAAGCATCTGTTAAGTGAGCATCAGTCTTAAAACCCAAGTGTCTGATTTCAGGGTTACTGTGCTCACTGATCACTACAGCACATACCATACCTTTGTTTACTTGGAGGAATTTAAAGAGAATAAAGAATTCAGTTTATGAATGGCATATATAAAACTGCATTTCCATAGATTACAAGTTTTATAACATTTGCTCCTCACCTTACATGTGGTATGGTATTTAGCCTTTCTCAAATTATTTGAACTTAAGGGCTATGGTTTCTTTAGTCTCCATGGAAACACTGATTTGAGCATTGAGGGTTTTTGTTATCCATGTTAGCTCAGCAAAATGTACAGTCATCTCAGATAAATTGAAAATACAGTCTGATGAAGCAAGTATTTTAAAATAAAGAGTATTTTTTTCTTTCATCTACCTTAAATAATAGCTCTGTACTAATACCGATTTTCAGGTTTAGAGTTATGTTCTAAGAAATCACATCACCTTAGCCTCACATACTAAAAAGAATAATTTTTTCCCTATCCTTCTTCAGCCCTTGAAATCAATTTCCAGGTAGAGCATTTTAAATGGTAAAAGAGTTCAGTACATAAACTCATTCCATCTATTTAACTGGAAAAAGGATACATTTTTAACAGTTTTACTGGGAGATTAATTCCCAACAGTTTGACAGATTTGGGTTTGAGGTCTAGCAGTATGTGCTAGCCATATCTCACCTCACAATTTTCAAGGGCAACCTGAGGTCAATTTGCATTTTTGTAAAACCACTATAGTACAGAAAACACTCAGGGCTGTCTGTGATGATTGCTGTGTCACTTTTCTTGAACTTCTAGACATTGATAAGCACAATCTGTCAACACATATATAAGCAGAAATGTTGTAACCCTGTGCTTTACTATTTATTTTGCCCACTAGGCTGACAAAATTGAGCCTTGACAGCATTGCAAGATTTTTCAGTGTTGGTCCTTCTAAAAACTAATTCCAAAGCCACTGAATTTTGTAATTAAACATTTATATTTTATTCTTTCAAATAACTTGTGAAATCTTGTTATTGAAGGCAAGAGTCAGTGAAACTAAATTAACTTTGATTCTTCCCTGTCGGGAATGAGATGCAATATCCAGTCAAGTCAATGGGATCTTTAGACAAAATGATTAAAAGGCAATTCTTATGTTTTCTGGGACCTGAATAATTTTTAAATTGTTTAAAAATCCAAGCTTGTCTTACCTCAGTTCAAAGCTCTTCAGTAAATCACAATAAATAAATCAGAATTGTCATACTTCTTTGATTAAATTTCATGTTCAAAGTATACCAATACTTGAGATTCTCCTTGGAAGGACAACTTTCCTCAATCTTTATTTGGGGATATCAAACAAATTAGAAAAAAATAAACACTTTATTTCTATTTCCATTAAGTTCAGCTAAATTGAACTTAATTTCCAAAAGTTCAGCCCTTTCTCTGCATAAGAATCATAATGAGAAAGCGATTCTCTCATAAGAACAGCTTAGCTCCCATGCCATTTTTGATGTTTTTCAGTTTGGTTTCTTTCAAGCCAGCTAGAAATGAATAGAGTAGAGAAAGATAAAGGTTTCCCCTTTATAAAAAGAAATAAAAAGCAAAATAAATATGTGAAATTATACTCTAACTCAATGTTGAAGATAGAAAATTAACCTGCTGTATAGTGTGAACTTAAAAGTATATAAGGTTTAATTTCCTATAGCTTTGAACATATCAGTCCACAACTTATATTTAATGTATTGTTTAGAAAAAATGAAAAACTTATACTTCTCCAATCCCCAAACACAATTATAGTCTGGAGACAAAAAGAGGAGTCAGTGATTTCATATTTCACTGCAGAAATTTTTAATTTAACATAACAACATAAAATAGCATTTGATATGGGTTATCCATCAACAACAAATTTATAGATTTGGGTTGATACTTGCATACAATCAAGTCAGTCTCCATTGCTCTGAGCAAGGACTTTTCATTATAGAAATGTACCCCCCTGTATATAAAGAGAATTAGTGATAAGAAATTTGATCAAATTATACATCCATTCCATATGTAAAGTGACAATTATTAATATAATATTTTTTCATAATTTTAGTATGCCAGTTCCAAGAGTATGCAAAAAAATTAATAGGTCAAGCAAGAAAATAACCTTATTAACTAATTTATTCATTAATTTATTCATTTCTTGTCATGGCTGTGTTGGACAGACTCAGTTAAGTGGGTCTGAAGTTACAAAATAAATAAGAAGGTGGGTATCATTAGCACTTACATGAGTCATGAAAATGAATGAAAATTCCAAAGGAGAGAGTGGAATGTGAGATGATTTTCAGAAACTTAATCCCAAAAATCACCAATTCATAAAGAAACAAATTTTCAAATAAAAAGAAAATCATGTCAGGGATTATGGAAGAAATAATGAGAAAACATAACCTGAAAACCATTGTGTCATGAGAACCACAAGGAAAGGCTCTTCACAGAGAATTACCATGTGCTAAATCCTGTAGAGAGGTCAAATTAAAAAAGATGAAGATGATTCATTGTTTTAACAAAATATGAGATAATTTATGCATAGTAGCTAGCCACAGCACTTTTGGTAGCTAGTAGTGAAATAAGCTAAATTTTAAATCTTTTTAGTAGAAAATTTCAGAGAGAAAATTTGGTAACAGAAAAATGAAGAATCTGGCTATAAAGGGAAGTAGACAAATTTAATATTAATTTGAAAGAGATTAATTGATTGATGTTAAAAAATTAAACTAGAAGAGATGAACATGCTGAAAGAAATGAAGTTGGGGCATAGGAAAATGGCTTAAGCATGATGAAATACTGGAGATGGCAAGAGAGTGTGGACTCACATTCCGGGAGTGGAATTTCTTCTGGAGAAGAAAAGGAAGAGAGTTTTTACTGAGATATGAAAGAAGCAAAAAGAAACGCAGATCTAAGGCCACAAATGAGGGCCATTGAGTTAGGTTGAACCAATGATGGTGGTTATAATACTCTGCTATGCAGCACACCAGACTATGGTCTTTGACTCATGCTTTCTTCCTGCAGCACTTTCTTCTCCCCATTTTCAGCCATTACCTTTGCACTTTGCCATCCTTGCCCTGTTTCAGTTCTATTCAGGTTCATCTCACTATGGTGGCATTTGCTCTTTATCCTTTTAAAAGTCTGTTAACAAGATAAGCAAGACATTCACAAAACATTTACAACCTACACACTAAGTGTTGTGAAATACTCTATGTTCCAGGCGTAAAGCCCATTATTTTGTGATAGTGAGTCATGTGTTGTTTAGAAAGCAGATTCTGTTTATGAAAATAGGTGCTGAATCATTCCTGTTTTCATTATTCTTATGCCAAACTTATGTATTTCAGATTTAAGAATGCAGAATCGATCTGGATCTCTGTTCAGTTTTCTACCAAGGTTTAACTTGAAGAATTATTCTTTTTTGTTTAAATCAACAAATTGAGTGAAATCAATGAGTGAAATGAATAAGGGCATGGGACAAGTTCTAAGTTCTCTATCATATTTTGGATACATGTTTGTGAAATTCACCATACTATTGAATTAACCTTGTCAAATCTACTTTGAGCAGTTTCTATACATTATTGAAGAAGTGATCAAACATCATAAATATGTAACCAAATTTCTTACTGGAAGGAAATCTATTGTATAGCAAAATATGGAATCTTTCTTAATTTTTAGAACATCAAAATCACCTTTTGAAAAAATAGCATGTTTGTGACATGGTTCCAATGTTTTTTAACAGCTTTATTGAAGTATAATTGATATACATAGAAACTCCTCATATTTGACATATACAATTAGATGAGTTTGGACCTATGCATGTAGCACTCATGATGCTATCTCTACAATCAAAGTAATAAACACATCTATTACCTTAAAACCTTTTTTTGTGTTCCTTCGTGTGTGTGTGTGTGTGTGTGTGTGTGTGTGTGTGTGTGTAAATGTGAAGGGAGGGCTGTGTGTATGGTTAGAATGCTTAAGATGAGATTTACCCTCTTAACAAAATTTTAAGTATATAATACCATGTTGTCAACCACAGGAAATATGTTGTACAGAAGATATCTAGAACTTATTAACCTTGCATAAGTGAAAATTTATACCCATTAAAAAATAATTCACCATTTCCTTCTCTTCCCAGCTCCTGGAAGCTCCTATGAGTTTGGCTATTTTAGCTACTCCATATAAGTGAAATAATACAATATTTATCTTTCTGAGACTGGATTATTTTACTTGGTATAACATCTTCCAGGTTCACCTATGTTGTTGAAAATAATGTAATTTTCCTACTTGTTAAGGCTGAATAATAGTCCATTATATATATATATATATATATATATATATATATACCACATTTTTTTATCCACTCATCGTTAGGTGGCCATTTAGTTTGTTTCCATATCTTGTCTATTGTGACCAATGCTGCAATAAACATGGGATTGCAGATATCTGAGATATTAATTTCATTTACTTTGGAAATATACCCACAAGTGAAATTGCTGGATCATTTAGTAATTTGATGATACATTCGAATGTGATACATTCATGTTATTGAAAGGTGCTCAGTAAAAGTATATAGGAAACACTCAATAAATGTTTGTTGAAGGAATGTATAAGTAAATAAATATATTATAAATCCCTACAGGACAGACATCCTATCTATTCAATATAAGCCCAGTGCCTAGCATAATGCCTAATGTGTATAACATGTCCTTAACAAATATTTGTTGAACAAATGAATGAATGATGAAGGTGGCCAGTTCAAGGGACTTCTCTCAGGGTGAGTCCTTAGTTTGTTTGTTTTTTAAACTATCTCTAAGTTTTTCTTTTTTTATTTATTTTTTATTCATCATATTATGGGAGCACAAACATTTTGATTACATAAAATGCATTTGTCTCGCTCAAGCCAGGGCCACAAACATATCCTTCCCCCCATACAGTGCACCCTGTCTCCATTGCCTGTGGGTTTACTCACCCCACCCGCTCTAGCCCCCACCCTCTTAGCCCCCCTACCTGACTGACACTCAGTGAGTATTACTATCCTGTGAGCACCTTAGTGTTGATCAGTTAGTACCACTTTGATGGTGAGTACATGTGGTGAATGATTTTTCATCCTTGTGGTACCTCATTTCAAAGGATGGGCTGAATCTCCATTTAGTATAATATAAGAGGTGCTAGATCACCATTGCTTTTTTGTAGTTGAGTGGTATTCCATGGTATACATATACCACATTTTATTAATCCATTCGTGTAATGATGGGCACTTGGGTTTTTTCCACATCTTTGCAATTGTGAATTCTGCTGCTATAAAAATTCGAGTGCAGATGTCTTTTATCCTTGAAAATTTTAATTACATACGTATGGCATTGACTGATGTTGTCCCACAGCTGTTGGATAATTGATGCTTAAAAAAATTTTTGGCCAAAGTAGGTATTCAATAAATCAAGATGATGATATAATTGAGGAAGAGAGTGTATGCAGAGGGTCTAGGACTATGCCTGGCATGGAGTAGATCAAGTAAATAAATGATAGTTTCAAAGAAAAACCGTGCTTTTTAAACTGTGCAGTACTGATGTTTTACTTAGAATAAAATGTCTTGAAGCCAAGTCAATAGTTAAATAATTTCAGTGAGTCATCTTCATGACAGTTGCAAACTTCTCCCTATAGTCATACCTTAGTAAGGGAATGTGCGGCTAGAAGCATTTTCCATTAAAGACTAACTTCCTGGATGGAAGATGTACAAATCACTGGGAAAGTTCCTGGCATCATCACCTTAGTCTGGTGCCAGGACTAAGGCACCAGACTAGTGCCTTAGACATTTTGTATACAAAATGTCTATAAATCTTTCACAGGGAAAGAATGAGTGTGTGAGTTTTTCCCCCCTGACAGACTTGTTTCTATAAGACATAAGGAAGAGTGATGAAAGTTAAGAAAGGCCGTAAGGAGGTCAGGCTACTCATGTGGACGTGATTTCGTAGTACATCACTCAGCTCTTCAGTGTGTATATAGGTGTGCAGCCTTCTGCCTGGCAGGCAGATAGAGGGTGGCTAAAGAAATAGGGTCCTTTCTGCTCTCAACTTCAACAGAAAAAAGAAGAAGGGTAAGATAGAAAACAGAAAAGAGAGAAAGACGGAGAAGGGGACAGAAAAATATAGAGGGAGTAGGAGAGGAGGGAAGGGAGGTCTTCTTTTTTTATTTTTTATTTCAGAGTATTACAGAGGTCCAAATGCTTTTGGTTACATAAATTGCCTTTGTACCACCCAAGTCAGAGCTACAAGGGTGCCCATCCTCCAGACATCATGCACCACATCCATTAGGTACAAATTTACCTATCCCCTACTTCATACGTGTTCATAAGTATTGATCAATTAGTACCAATTTAATGGTGAGTACATATGGTGTTTCTTTTTCCATTCTCATGATGCTTCACTTAGAACAATGGTCTCCAGTTCTATCCAGGTTAATACAAGAGGTATTAGTTCACCATTTTTTATGACTTAGTAGTA